>JAJEJO010000695.1:224338-281477 GCA_020662805.1 Glaucomys volans | reverse complement strand
CACAGACTGCAAGCTATATAACAATTTGTATATACTGTACACTGACTACAAACTATACAACAATCTACATACACCAGCACAAGTCTTTAGGCTTTCCTTGTAACTCATGAGTTAAGAAAGGGCTGTGTGATTACTACAGTGATGCAGCCACATCAATGTTCATAGCTACTCAACTCACAATAGCTAGATTGTGGAACCAACCAACCAACCCTTCAATAGATGAATGGATAAAGAAACTATGGTATATACACACAGTGGAATATTACTCAGCCATAAAGAAGAGTAAAATTATGGCATTTGTAGGTAAATGGATGATGTTGGAGACTGTCATGCTAAGTGAGATTAGCCAATCCCCAAAATCCAAAGGCTGAATGATCTCTCTGATAAGTGAACGATGATGCATAATGTGGGGTGGAAGGGAGGCAAGAATGGAGGAAGGATAGACAGCATAGAGGGAAGGGAGGGGTGGGGTTGGGGTGGGGGGTTAAGAATAAGAACAGAATGAGACAGACATCATTGCCCTGTGTACATGTATGAATGCACAGATGGTGTGACTCTACTTTGTGTACAACCAGAGAAACAACAGCTGTATTCTGTTTGTGTACAATGAACCAAAATTAAATGAAGAAGGAAAAAAAGGGCTGTGTTATGCAGGATTGTAAAGTCTTACAACAAACTAGGAAGTATATTCCTTTACTTCATTAGCTCAAAAAAATGCCTTAAAAGTAAACTAACAAAAAAAAAAAAAGAAAAAGAAAAGAAAACTAACAGTAGTGTTCTGGACTTTGGAAGTAAAGAAAGACGCCATCGTCAGGACATTTACATTCCAGTGGTGGAAGACCCATAAATAAGAAAAAGTAGGCAAGCCAGAAAGATGACAAGTGAAGGCAGTCAGTACAAGACAGAAAGGCACTTGAGTCAGAGATGGGGAAGGGTTCACTACACAGGGTGGTTGGAGGAGATCCCTGCAGAGGTGGCATTGGAGCTGAGCCCTGAATTATAAAGGAAAGCCAGCCAAGGTTAAATGTGAAGGAAATATATTCCAGGGAGAGGAAACAGTGAGTGCAAAAGCCCTGGGGTTAGGTATACTATGGCATGGTCAAAGAACAGGAAGCAAGTCAACATGGTGCAGAGGAAGGGGAGGAACAGGCGTGACATGAGGATTGCAGTCTTGGGGAAGACCCGCCCCGCACCCCCCCCCCTCCGCCAGTGCAATGGAAACGGAAGGTTCTGAGCAGAGGAGAGGCACAGCATGACATGATTTATACCTTGGCACCTGAGATGCTATACAGAGACTGGGTTCAAAATTTGGAAATCAATTCAGGAAAGAGATGTTCCCTCAGATTCCACTTATCTTTCTTTTACAGTGCATTTTACAACCCTGAACTTCTGTGGGCATTTCAGGAGGGAAACGAGTCCAGTGCTCCTTCATGGCCAAGTCTCCACGGCCTTACAGAACAGTGCTGAGAGACATGGCAGCGTCTCAGTTTGTGTGCATCTGAAAAGCCGGTCAGTTGAGGCCCCTGCTTATCCTGAGGCAGCCCACATTGGTCAGGGGAAACTGGAAGACGGGAAGCCCTGATGATGGGAACGAGAACCACAACACAACAAACCCAAATTCCTTCTTCCAAACTGGAAATAAAACTGTCCCGTGGAGCAGACAGAGGGCTGTGGCAGAGATGCTGGGGTAGGAAACCACAACCTGTAGACAGATTGAAGAGGGACTGGGGGTGGGGGTGCTGGGGACGGAACTGGAGCAGGCTGCGTTCCATTCTTTTGTGGTGCGTGTTCCACACTTTTTCAAGGTGTAGCCTGGTGGTGCAGCACTAACTAAATAGCATTAAAAAAAACCCATGGGGGAGAAAGTGACCAGTGTGCACTTCGAGGATCCCAAAGACACTAGTACCTCTTCAAACCCATAATGGCTAAACCTTAGTAAAAACTCCTGAAGGCAAAGCGCTCAATGCACCACTCAGAACTTGATTCAAACAGAAAAGAGCACACAGGCCCCTGGATCCCTCTCTCTACATGATTCTGCAGGGTATATTTCAAAGCTTTCTCCATGATTTTGGTTGTGTCCTCCTGTGTATCGCTGGCAATTTTGAGCTGACCCTAACTCTTTCCCCTTTCAGGTTCTTGGAATCAGAGAAAAGCATGCAGATGAAGATTAATTTGTCAGCTTTTTTTTTTACTTATTGATTCATTGAACACAAATGGAGTACAGCTATTGTTTCACTGGTTGTACACGAAGTAGAGTCACACCATCTGTGCGTTCATGCACGTACACAGGGCAATGGTATCTGTCACACACTGTTATTAATTTTACCCCCCACCCGCCCCCACCCCTCCCTTCCCTCTATGCTAGCTATCTTTCCTCCATACTTGCCATCTTTCCCCCCCAGATGAAGATTTTAACAGAAAGAAAAAAATAATGAAGGAATCATAGGTGAGAAAACAAAGGCCTGGTTTGTATGGATCCAGGTAAAAAATAAAGATATTTGGGCAGAATTTCAGTGATAAAAGCGCCAATTAATATACTTAGACAAGAATGAGAATTGAATGGAAAAACAGCCTCTAATTTTCAATTTTCTGAGTTTGGGTAGGGAGTTGTCCCTGCCCAATTTTTCTTATTTGGCCCTAAAATGTTTAGATAGTGAAAACGAGGAGGAAGGAAAATGATTTTAGGAGATGCCAAGCCAGAGGCAGGTCACAGACCTCTAAGTAGTTAAGTGTACGACAAGGGAAGAACAGAACCTGCCTCAGAGAGAACTTTCTAAAATTGCTGGGTGAGGCGTAGCTCGGGTAGTGTGCTGAGCATGCAGGAGCCTTGGGTTCAGCCTCCAGCACTGCAGAAGCATGCTGCTGCCAAAGAGACCACCATTCGGGTTCAATTCCACCTGCGGACTGAAGTTTGCTGCTGCTGCCTAACACAGGGAAATCCCAGCAGCCAGGTCAAGTTCAATGAAAGGATCCAGATTTCTCAAATCTTAAATAACATCAAAAGACAGATGGATGGATGGATGGGAGGGAAGGAGAGGATGGAAGGATAGGAGGGAAGGATGGGGAGGGAGGAGAGGCGAGGGAAACAGGGGAAGCAGGGACTAAGGAAGAATATGCGTCAAGTTATGGTCACGTTGACGAACCCTTTCCCCTCCTCTCCTGGGAAGTACCCTGTTAGCAGCGCAGGGAGGCAGGCAAGATGGCAGGGCTGGCTGCAGGCTTGTGCAAACGAGGAGCCCTGTGCAACCACACTAGGGAGTTAAAGGGAGGGCAAAGAGAGAGGAGCTGCAGGAGAGAGCTGGGAATTGCCAGACACATCACCATCGTCATTATATGGCAAGATTCATCACCCACTTGTCCCATAATAACCTGAGAATGAAACCTGATTGGCAGTAAATCTGATGCCAACATCACTTGCGTGTAGATTGTGGATGCAAAGCATCTGTCACTGTGGATTTATTTGACATCATTCTTACGTGTAGAGTAGGATTTCTTTTTTTTTTTTTCTTAAGAAATTTGCTTCCTAGGAAAGAAAGATATGGAGCCAAGTATTCAAATGTCAAGGCTGCAGAGGAAAACAAGCTGGTGTCAAGTTCAGCCCAGTCTGTGTACGTTCCACTTCTGCACATGGCAGTTCCTAGCCCTGCCTGTTTGAAACCCTTCTAATGTTTCTGGAGGACTGAGATGATCCGTACTCTTTAAACGTGTTCCTTTAACTCTAAACACAACAAAAACTACCAGTTCTCCTAAATTCAGACTGGATAAAAACATTCTAATCACAACTCCAGGGCAGAATAACACCCAGCAAAGAGCCACGGAGTTACCTGGTAAGACGCTGCGGTTATCCACACACATGGAGAAGATGCGCTCGTAGACCAGCTTTCCTGGAGGGAAAGGACATATGGTGAAAGCGCCACACACACAGGAGCCAACACTAAGTAAACGTCTGTTAATTAGACACAAGGAGACGGCCTTGCCCGGACACCCTGGAACCTGAGAGCATGCTGCCACCAAGTGGCAGCAGGTGGAACCACAGGGGGAGTGTGGTTTTGGGGTTTTGTTTGTTTGTTTGTTTTGGGGGAGAACCGGGGACTGAACTCAGGGACACTGGGCCACTAAGCCACACCCCCAGCCCTATTTTGTGTTTTATTTAGAGACAGGGTCTCACTGAGTTGCTTAGCGCCTTGCCATTGCTGAGGCTGGCTTTGAACTCATGATCCTCCTGCCTCAGCCTCCTCAGCCGCTGGGATTACAGGCGTGCGCCAGAGCGCCTGGCTGGTTTTTGTTTTTAATCAGAGGTGATTCACACTTTCTGTGAGAGGAAGAAAAAGGGCCATTTTACTGTTCAGAGTTTTGACTCAAACTTGGAGCCAAAGGAGCCTCAAATCTCTCCATGCACTTAACAAAAATGGTCTCCTTCTACTCTACATTGCTAGATCAGAGGCAGCACACGGGCAACCTGTGGGCTGAATCCAGCCGGACACCAGGAGTGTTTGGCCCACAGTGTATTTTAATATTTTTCAATTAGTTACCAATAGGTAAACTCAGAACTCGTGAAAAACAGACTTCTTCATGTAAGATGTGCTGACACATGCCCATCCTTACAGGGCCACACACAGCTGCAGATGAGCAGCTGCTCCCCGAGCTGGGTACACTACCCGTCTCTGCTACCAGTGTCCCTCCCCAACTCCTCACAGCGCCTGCCTGGGCCAGAGGGGTCAGAATTCAGAATCGACCAGAAGGCACAGCTTGCCTTCTGGTCCTGCTTAGCTCCCTGGCACATGCCCAGGACCCGACCCATGCCTGGCACGGAGTGGGTGCCCAGTTGCTGGATGCTGCAGGTTCCAGAGGTCCTCGGCCGCTGTCTCGCCACTCAGCTTCCCTGGTGTGGTACAAAGGCGGCCACAAGTAAAAGGTACACACACGGGGATGGCTGGGCTCCCAGGAAGCTCCATCCACAAAGCTGGGGGACAATCTGGACTCTAAAACCAGTGCAAGGATCTTTATTGTCTTTGTATTTTGGAAAATGCTATATTAATACACAGGGAATAAAAATGACAGTTCTTCACTTTCTGATCCCCCCAAATCACCTACAATTTATAAGTATTTCTCTTCAGAACCTGTTATTCAGGGCAGTAAATAACTCATCCTCATAAGTGGAAAGGAGGGAAGTCAGAAGGATCATGGCTGAGCAGAGAACAAGGATCAGATGATGTCATCAATGTCAGGAGCGGAGGAACCAGGGAGCTGAGCCACCCGCACTACAGTGGTCTGAAGACTTGGTGGACACATGAGCTGCTGGGGCCACTGGAGCAGCTGACCAGGATGCTCGAAGGGCGAGGACCAGAAATGTGGACTTTGAACCACCATGTAGGGAAACCCTTCCACACACTCAAGTGAGAGAGCCGCTGGTGCGGGACACACTGGCGACTCGGGTCCAGACCCTGCAGGCCTCCCCACTCCGCACAGCCTGCTGCTTCACACACCTGGCTGCACATTCAGAGCACCTGGGCTCTTAGAAAGCTCTGGACGTCTGTTCCCCCCGCAGAGGTGCAACAGTCGGAGGGCAGCAGGGACACTGAGTGTGGAAGCTCCCCAGGCGAGCGCAGCCTGCAGCCAAGCATGACAGGCCCGCCGGCTCTCCCGCGCTCCATCAGAGGCCCGGGCAGCTCTGGAGAGCAAGCCCCAGTTAGTGCCGCCTGCTGCTTCTTCCTGGCAGGCTGTGCTTTCATTACTGGGGCCCTGGGCTCCTCACGGCAGCCACACCTGGCACAGAGACACCCCCATGATGCCCACAGAGCCCAGTACCGGGCTGCGGGCTGTTCCGCCTCAGCTCTCACACAGCAAGTCACCTCCCACCGTGCGCAGAGCAGGCGCTGGAGACACCCTTACTTCTTACACAGAGCTTGCTGTCCCTCTAAAACTAGCTTCTAAAAACACACGGGTGTTGTCTTTCACCTTCACTGTCTAAGAGGCCTTGAAACTACAGTTATTTTCAAACAAGCTACTTATTTTTTTCTTAAACTACTAAACAAGTATTTTGAGAAATATCCAATCCTAGACGTCTTTCTCGATTCACTTTCTTATACATCATGGACAGAAAATAGAGCAAAAACCACAAGGTGACAGAGCAGCATTTCTGAGCACCGACTCGGGGCCAGGCACTGCTCAAGATCACCAGTGCTGCCAGCAGCTCTTCCCATACTCCCCTTTAACCCTCTCCAGAAATCCCAGAGGCAGGGTCAAAAACAACACCCCCATTTTACAGGTGGAGAAACTGAAGCTCAAGTTCATACAACCCTGCAGGAGAGGCAGGCAGGGAAGCCAGAAGCCCACCTGTGCCCGCAGCCGCTAGTGAGGCCCAATAAAAGCCAGGCCCCCGTCTCCCTCTGTGTTCTTGGGGCTGTGACCACTGTCAATCACCAACCCCCAGACACGCACTCCTACCCCACACACCGTATGGAGCAGAGCTAGTGAGTGAAAGACGGATGGACCACAAGACCTGTATTTCCACCCACAATGGGTAGGGTTCCACTGCTTGTCTAAAGGACCAACGCGCGACCACCAAAGCACGAGTCTCCTTCAATACCCACCCACGCAGACTGCGTCAGCAGACCCCAGGAACAGCACTCGGGCAGACCCCACAGTACTGCTCCCTGGGGTGCCCTGTTCCCAGTGGGGAGGGAGGCCAGGGCCCAGCAGCTGTCTGAGCTGGTTCAAGGGGAGCTGTCACCACCACCCACAACTCCAAGGGATTCTGGAAGGCACTGGTGAAGGTCCCCTCCTAGCTCCCGCCGTCACACACTGGCAGCTGACGTGGCTTCAGGCAGACACAGGGGAGAGCAAGCCCCGTTCCAGTCTGTCCTCTCCCACAAAAGCCAGCAGACATCCTGCATCTCAGCCTGTCCACTGCACAGTGCGCCAGGGCCGTCCCCTGGGGACAGCACAGCTGCGTCCTTAGGGCACCTGGGCTTCTGCTGGACTGATGATCAGGACTTCACCAGTCCCCCACCGAGGGCCATCTGGGTCATTTCCCATCTTCTGCTATTACAAGTGGCACAAATGTCCAGGGGCGAAATCGCTGGGTCGAAGGCATGCACATTTATAGCTGCCTCGGTGTGGGGACCTGTCCCCATGAGCACCAACAGGAGGAGAAAAGCAGGTGTGAATGCAGGTGCCCTAAATCTGGGTCCCAGCCCTGCCACTCACTGTGCTTGTGGCCTTAGGCAAGTGACTTCCTTGTGCGCCTTGGACTCTTCACCTCTGAAGCAGGGAGGACAGATCCTCCCTAGAGGGCTGCCAGGCAGACCACATGACCAGTCTGCAGGTGGCTAGGACAGTCTGGCCCGAGGACAGCACTTGTTGAAGGCTGGTGACTCTCATCTGCAGTCAACGATGTGTATCTCAGCCTGCTGAGCCTGGCTGGGCACCAGCAGGGGCTGGCAGTGGCTGCCTGAGTCTCTGCAAGGTGAGCATGCCACCTGGGTCCAGCCAGGCCTGCAGGGTAGGAACTGGGTCTCCTCAGTGCCGCAGAGCTGGCCTTGCTCAGGGAAGCAGGGATGCTGATCGTGCCCAGGGAACCCACCGGGGGCTGGAGAAGGAGACCAGAGAGGACGATCAGGAGGGTTGACAGGGCCACCGGCCTCACCCCACTGACATCCTTGCTCCCTGGAGACAAGCAGACTGCAGGACAAGGCAAGGTCCGCTGGTGTGACCTGACACCTGTCCTGGGAGCCTAATGTACCCTCCCCTGCCTCCCTGGGCCACACTGCCCTCACCTGACACCAGACGTGCTGCCTCAGCCTCCCAGCCAGACCCCCACTCCATCCCCGCTCCCACTCATCTCAACAGCCAGAGGGAGCCTGTTAAAACCCAAGTGGGCCATATCCCCCCTCTGCTGGGGCCCCTCATGCCCCCAATCACCTGGGTTCCTGCTTCCTCCCCCTTGCCTGGTTCCCTGGGGCCTTCACACAGGCTGATCCTCAGCTGTGGACACCTGCCCTGGCCTCTGGCCCCCAAGCACTGCTCAGCACTTCCCGGCGAGATCTCCTGAGCCCCGTACTTGAAGTCACAGCCACCCTGCCCCAGGTCCCTCCCCTTCACCCTCGCCAGCTGCTTGTTTTTCCTCCAGAGCACTGATCACCCCAACGCACAACGGGGGTGACCCGGCTGTTCTGCAGGTTCTCTCGCTGGAACAGAAGTGCCACAAAGGCAGGACACTGTCTCTCCACTGTGCTGACCATCCCGGGTGCCCAGTGCGTGCCTGACGCCACTGCTCCACACCATGTGGAGATGGACAGAGGAAATGGGGAGAAAGGAGATAGGGGGATGGGGATCCAAACGCCTTGTGAATTCCACATCCTTCTCTCCTCAAGTCCACGCTCTTCCCAGACCTGCCATCACCAAATTTCAGGGAAATCTACAAATATTAACTCAGTTGCTGGAAATTCACCCACTTGTGCAAACTGCCCTGTGCACTGTTGGCGAGCCCACGAACATGTGCATTTCCACACCAGCTGGACCCAAAAGATACGCAAACCTGTAACACAGGGCGCTTTCCTAGTGTCCTCCACTCATCAGGTGGAGACGTCACCCCAAAGATCCTGGGAACAGCAAGATGGTGACCACCAGACGACATCATCTCCACATACCCTTCCCACGTCCGCCCCTCTCAACTTCCCCTTAAATGGGGAGCTGGGAACCCTAAAAGCACACCCCTTACTCTATAGATGACCGTGCGTGTGAACCTGTGTCCCCTGTTCTCCTAAGTAACTCCGCCTTTAACTGACATCCTTCAACCTGTTTCTGCGACGTTTGTCAGGAGCCCTGCTGGTCCTGGGCTGAGGCTGCCTCTCAGGACTCCCCTCCCCTTTTTTTCAAACAACCCCCCCTTTTTTTTTTTTTTTAATCAATCATTATTCATTTATTTATTTACATTGTAGTAAAAATGTACATAATATAAAATTTACCACTTTAACCATTCATGTGTACCACATGGTCAAATTTACTACATTCACCATGTGGTACAATGATCACTACTATCCATTTGTAGAACTTTTCATTTCTTTCAAACTGAAAATCTGCAATAGTAAGTGATATCTCCCCAGTTCACCCTTTATTCAGACCTGATTAACTCCCATCTTGGTCTGTTTCTCCCATCTTGCTACAACAAAACACCATAAACTAGGTACTAATACACAGTAGAAACTGATTTCTCATGGTTCCCTAAGATCAAGGCAGACTCAGTGTCTAATGAGGGCCTGCTTTGTGGCTCATAACTGCTCCTTCTTTCGCTGTCCTTAGATGCAACACCACCTTTTTCCTCCTGGATTGACCCAGGCCTAAAAGGTCAGTGTGTTTCACCCCCAGTCACCACGACGGGCTCCTGAACTGACAGGCGATCGAGCCAGCCCAGGATGGGATTCGGGACTCCTGTGGCAACACTTGAGGCAACTCTCCTTGCCCTGGGCGACGAGCAGGCGAGATGATGGAAGCAGAGGACACCTTGTGACTCGAGAATGCAGCCAACCCCAGGGAAAGTACGAGAAAAAGACAAGGTCCCCGTGACAGTGCTTGAGCTCCTGGATCCAGCTGTACCTAAAGCCGGAAATGACTCCTGAACCTCTCAGCATGAGTCAGTGAATGCCCCCAGTCCCAGGCTAGTTTCCTGTCACTTGTTTTAGCTAAGACACTCAGGCCCTCAGTCTCCTCGACAGGCCTGGGACGTGCAGAACTGTCGGGGTCTAATTGACATTTTCTGACCTATCAGGTCTTTTGACGGGTTACACACAAGACTCGCTGGGTTGGGAGCCCACAGGCTCCTCCTCAGTCAGACGGTCAGCACCTCTGCTCCGACCCCCTCGCTCCCAAATGCCGACAGTGTTTCACGCTGCTCTCGGGCACCTCCTTGGTGAACACCGCGTGGCCTAGGGAGCCACCTAGTTTGGGCAAACTGCCAACTGCAGGATACTCTGGTGCAACCCCTGTACGAAGGAGCAGGCCAAGGCTCTCCTGCCCTTTGGGGCTGTCCCTTCAGTCTTGACCTTTCTACTGGGCTCCAAAAGATCATTCTGCCCCCACAGTGTGGGCATGGGACCAGGGACAGGCACGCTGACACAGGAAGACCTCAAAGCAGCCACGGTCGTCCTCCAGGCAGGGACTCTGGCAGATGGAGGTCTTAACAGCGAAGCCAGAGAAAAATGGAGGTGTAGGGGGCACTTCAGAGGCCGAACAGAAGAACCTGGAGACTGCACCCAGGTGTTCGGGGAAATGCTCAGGCTTCCTGCTAGGGCAGCTGGTACTCGGTGGTCAAGCCCTGAGTCAGGAGCTCTGCAGGGGCATGGAAAGGGCTGGGAAGAGAGGCCACGTTCAGTGCCACTGTCTGTATCTTAAATGTGTCCCAAAGGCCCGGTCTCCAGCAGGCTGTTGAGGGAGGAGAGGAACCTTGAAGATGTGGGGCCTCGTGGGAGGTCGTTGAGTCACAGGGGGCGAAGGGATGACGGGACCCCAGCCCATGATTGTTCGTTTGCTTCTTAGTCATGGAGTGGATTTGTTCCACTAACTGCTCCCACCACAGGCCTAAAAGCCATGGATCTGCCCAATCATGGACTGGAACCTACAAAACTGAGCCTGAACAACCCTCTTCTAATAAAATGATTATATCAGGTATTTTGTTATAGTGACAGAAAGCTAACATATTCAGTTCTGAAAAATGTGAGTTTCACATACCCTTGAGATAGCATTGGAGCTGGCTCAGCCCGGATATGTGCTCCCCAACCTCATTTATTTGCTTTATCAGTCTCTCCTAAGACTAGAAAAAAATAACACCCAAGATTTTTTCCCAAAACAGCAGCCCCTGCAGTTGGAGAGAAGAAATAACTTCCAATGTTCTGAAGAAGAGTAGGGCAACCCCAGTTAACAACTGAACATTTCAAAGTAGGATTCTGCATTCTCCCAGCACAAAGAAATGATAAATGTCTAAAGCAATGGGTGTGCCAATCACCCCGATCTGATCATTATGCACTTATGCACATCTGAAAGCACCATGCTGTATCACACATTATTCATGTGAGTCCATTAAAAATAAAATCATGGGCCGGGTGCGGTGGCGCACACCTTAATCCCAGCAACTCAGGAGGCTGAGGCAGAAGGATCACGAGTTCAAAGCCAGCCTCAGCAACTTAGCGAGGCCCTAAGCAACTCAGTGAGACCCTGTCTCTAATAAAATACAAAATAGGGCTGGGGATGTGGCTCAGCGGCCAAGTACCCCTGAGTTCAATCCCTGGTTCCAAAAGAAATAAAAAATCAAAAAAATACAATAAAATCATGGGAAATATGCTAACGGGCCAGAAGGTGTGGTTTGGTCTCCTCCTGACTCATCCAGCTCCTTAAACCACAACAGGGCCCACCTTAAAGCAGCCCTGTCACCTGACTCCTGACAAAACAAACATATTTCCTAGATTCCAGACAGGCGGGGTACTTACCGAATGTATCCAGTATGTCGGTGATAAGGACAAACTTGCTTGGGTAGAACTGAATAACACTCGTGTCAGAAAGAAGCTTTGAACACTACAAAGAGAAAAGAAAAGACAATTCACTGTGTGTGACTTGGTTGGGACCCTCCCGGCCTGGAGCATGAGTAACTTCTACCAGCAAGTTAAGGTGCTCGCCTTGGCCAAACCCTGTGCCAGGCCTGGGGGACTTATCGAGAGGCAAGACCACAGTGTTTTGACAAAGGAGCTGAGCAGAGCTTCTTAAGGAAGATGCCGGGAAGCATCTCCAGGAAAACCCAGGGCCTTGCAGTCTAGAAGGCCCCGCTCAGCACCCCTCTCCTGGACTGCCTGCCCAGTGGCTTTCGGGCCTGGCTTCCTCTGGCTGATTTCCGAGGGTTGGAGTCCTACAAAACGACCTCAGAAGCAAAATCCCTAGGGCTTTTTAAACTCACTGGATTATTCACACTGCACCCTGAGCTTCCCTCTAAAGGGGACCGTGACAAGCTTCAGGAGCCCGTGTTTCTCTGAAACTGCAATCCTCAGTACTGAGGACATTTTAGCTGGCACAATCCCTGTGCCCTCCGTGTGCCAAAGGGAAGACCACAGCCACACTACGTGGCCCAACCACTCTAGGCTGAGTCGTCTTTTATAATCAGAGGCAGGAGAGTCTACCTTAAAGAGCTGAATTTAACTCCCTGTCCTTACAAATTCAAAAGTCAGCATAAGGAATCAAGTAACTCTCCTATATTTTATCATCTCAATAGTTAACCCTCAGAAAGAAATGTCACTTAAATATTAGAAATTTTAGAGGGGCATGGGGCACATGCTTGTAACCCAGGGATTCAGGAGGCTGAGGTAGGAGGATCCCAAGTTTGAGGCCAGCTTGGGCAACTTAGCAAGGTCCTGTCTCAAAAAAACAAACAAACAAACAAACAAACAAACAAACACCAAAGGGCTGGGCGTGTGGCTCAGGGGGGCAGCACGTGCCTCAGGCGTGATGTCTGGCGTTCAAACCTCACTACCGCAGCTGGAGGGCGACCCGTGTTTTCTTTCGCTTTGGCCTTGTTACCCAACATCTAAATTGCAGAGTCACCAGTTTCTCCTTAGCATTATACACCTCAAGTCATGACCCACTGACCCATGAAACATCCTGCCACAGCCCAGCCGTTACCTGGGGAAATGCAAGCTGGTAAACCAACGGTGCCAACACAGAACTTGGCACCTGGATGTCCGTGGAATTCCACTGTCACCTCACCCAGTGGGTCTCATGTGCCCTTTTCTAAAGGTCCCAACTTAAACCGCTGCCCCAGGAGATCCCATGGTGGGGCGGGGGTGCTCTGAACCCTGGAGACTCTTTATAATACACAGCTCTTGGTTCCCAGGGACGTGACCTCTCCCAAGTTCCTGCCCAGAGCCCGGCTTGGGGGCCGTTTCTACTGTGACTGCCCGGGTGACCTGAGACAGATTCCAGCAGAAGGTTCCACAGGAAGCCAGCTGGCCTTCCCACACATCTGCGTGCTGACTTCCTCCCCGGCTGGTTTCACAGGACACACGTTCCATGAAGGATTACAGGCACCAGAACGTTCTCTTTAATCCAGAGTTAAAACCATAATAATCTCTTGCACTGAACTATCTTTTAAACCACTATTTTGACGATGCCATGGTTGAGAAAGCTGTGGTTGTTTCCTAAAACTTGTCTGTTAAAACCCAGAGACCCTGGGGTATGGGTTAAAAATAAACCCACTGCCCCCTGCAAAACCTACCGGTCAAGAGTTCCAGCTGGGCACCAGGGAATCAGTACATTTAACAAGGGCTCCACGGACAGTACCCCCAAATCAGACTGCAGACCCTGGCTAGGTTGGTGACGGCACCCACAATCCACAACTAAGAAACCATTCTCAACTTCAGAATCATCTCAGCCACTTTGAAAAATAACGGCCCCTGGGTCCTGCCTCCCAAAGACCGATGAAACTGGCCTGAGGTGCAACTTGGACACTGGGAATCTGAAAGCTCCCAAGGGAATGCGAACATGCAGCCACCACTGAGCATCACTGCCTTAAACACTGACTGAGTGACTGGTATTTGCCTGACACGGCTGTCAACATGGGGAGAAAAGCAGAAGGCGGTTTTCCACTGAGCCAGCAAACTATCAAGGACGCCGTAGTTTCTGCAATTGAAATTTTAAAAAAATATCTGAATGACCAGAATGGTTAAAAGAGGACCTGTGGCTGAGAACGAGGGAAGGGGAAAGATTGTCACTACCCAGGGTATATGGGGAAATAAATCCCCAAACCGGCAGGAAAATGCAGTCATCATCGTGGGAAAAGATGGGGAGAAATCCACAAGAGGCGTTTCCAGAAAAGGAAACCCCGGCAGCCTAGAAGCAGGGGCACCCACTCAGCTCTATTAGTGACGGGGAGCTGCAAATTAAAACCCCATGACAGGACTTTATTGCCTCCTGAACTGGAAAGACAGTCAGCTCCCCCACGTGGGAGGCGGCGTTAGGCTGGCCCCCACTCTCCACTGCCCCCAGAAGCAGCTCAGCCAGGCCAACCCTGACCAGCAAGGCCACCCAGGTGCAGCCCTCACCTAAGGGACCTGTCCAGGAGCGTTCCTGCAACGTCACTCACAAAAATAAAGAGCAAAGGAAAGAACCAGATCCCAAGAGATCGCTTGATTCCTCCATCAGAAGACTCACTTGTTTCTGTTTTTTGCGGGGGTTAGTTTTCTTTCTTTCTCCACCCTGAGCTACATCCCCAGGCCTCTTCACTGAGTTTGAGATAGGGCCTCACCAAGTTGCTGAGGCTGGCCTCAAACTTGTGATCCTCCTGAGTCACTGGGATTGCAGGCGTGTGCCACAAGGCTCAGAAGACTGTTTTATATGCCTTTTAAAATCCTAGGGTTTCTTACTGTTGCTTCAAACAAGCTGATCCTATGCTTCATACAGAAATGCAAGGACTCAGAATAAGCAAAACAATTTTGAAACACAACAAGTAAAGCATTTACATGCCCCAGTTCAAAACTCACTACAATGCTACAGTTTGACAGCGTCAAACTGGCAGGACAATCACATACACACACGGATCGAATGACACTGAGCGCAGGGATCGAAGCTGCACTTACGGCTGGCTGATTTTGGACAAAGGTAATGTCATTCGACGGGGGAAGGAAACTTCCATACATGCTGCAGGACAACTGTATCTACATACCAAGAAAATAAACTTGGGCTCTCACCTCACACCACACAACTCAAAGCCTAGATCCAAGTGTGAACTTTCAGAAGAAAAGGTGAGAAAAAATCCTCATGACCTTTGATGAGGAAAGAGTTCTTAGATCTGACTCCAAAACATGAGTTAATGTGAGAAAGTTAATGAGGTCTGTTAAAATTGAGCCCTGCACTTGGAAAGACACCATTGTGATGAGAGAAGCTAGCCTGGGTGTAGCCTCAGGTACACGCCACAATGTCATGGACTAAGTGCAACACTGGGCCCACAGGACACCTCACCCGGCCCAAGATGGCTACGGTGGCCCTTGATCTGAGCTCATTCTATGACTTCCCTACATGACAAACCCACCCACCTAAAGGTGCAGTTCCCAGCACACATCCCTGCTGTTAAGTGACAGATGACTATACCCGTCAAAGAACTGGTATCAAGAATCCATGGGGGCAAAGGGCCTAGGTCAGTGGTAGGGCACCTGCTTCACATGCATGGGCCCTGGGTTAGATTCCCAGCACCACAATAAACCAAAAAGAATACATGGGGCAGGGTTGTCCCTGCAACCTCAGCCACTCAGAGGCGAGGTGGGAGGATTTCAAGTTCAAGGCCAACCTCAGCAACTTAACCAGGACTTGAGTGAAAATTTTTTAAAAGGGCTGGGATGTAGCTCAGTGGTCAAGTGCCCCCGGGTTGGATCCCCAGTACCAAAAAGAGAAGAATATATGGGCTCAGTGGACAGCGTCTGTCTAGCACACGGTGCCCTGCCCTGGGTTCCACCCCAGCACAAAAGAGAGAGAAAAAAAAGGAAAATGTAATTATTACACTCGAGATAAGGTTTTAAAACAGGCAGGCCACAAACAGGCGTTTCATTACAGAGGACACACAAATAGCCTATCAGCACACGAAAAGACGCTCCACACGTTAATCATCTGGGCTCTGTCAATCAAAAGCACAGGAGATATTTCCAACCACTCGCTGGTCAGGCTAAATGGGTGCAGCATGGTGGTGCCGGAGATATGGGGGACCTGGGCCCCGTGCCCTGCAGGTAGGAGCGTAGATGGTGCTGTTTTAGAAAACAGTTGAAGTTTCTCAACAGATTAAACAAACTTACCATATAAGTCAGCAAGTCTATTCCCAGGAATTTACCCAGGAAAACGAAAACGTTCAGCTCACAAAGACTCGTGTGAAACATTATTCACTTCAGAGTACAAACAACCCACACATCCATCAACGTGTCTGCAGACACACAACATGTGGTACCCATTCGCTGGAGTACTACGCAGCAGTCAAATGCTAAGGACTCAGTGCTGACAGAGCCCTGTGTACAAAGTACAAAGCCAGGAAAGGCCAGTGAAGTCAGAAGGCAGTTCTACAGGTTCCTGAGGCAGGGGGACAGCAGGATTTGACTGCCAACAGGCTGAGGGAACTGGGGAACCAGGAAAATGTCCATCAACGGGGTCGTGTGTGATGCTGCGTGACTCTAAGTCTACTGGAAATCACTGCCGTGTACACTTAGCATAGCTGGGGCTTGTCTTCCTGGGGTGCTGGGGCTGGAACCCAGGCCAAGTGCATGCAGGGCAAGGGCTCCACCATCAAGCTACACCGCGCCTTCTGTGGACTCTGTGATATGTCAATGCACTAATAAAGCTGCCCGCCTCCCCGCAAAAAATCCCTTGCTATGGAGAAAGAAGCTCTTCTCTCTCCACACTAAGTCTTTATTTATTTATTTATTTTTGGAACCGGGGATTCAACTCAGGGGCACTTGGCCACTGAGCCACATCCCCAGCCCAATTTTGTATTTTATTTAGAGACAGGGTCTCACTGAGTTCCTTAGCCCTTGCCTGTCTGAGGCTGGCTTTGAACCCGAGATCCTCCTGCCTCAGCCTCCCGAGCCGCTGGGACTACAGGCGTGCGCCACCGCGCCCGGCACACTACGTCTTTAAGGTACTGTAGCATCGTTACTCTTAAGCAGATGGGGAAGTAATTACATACTCAAGATCATTCTGCTGGAGAGGGCATGAGCCGGTTCTCCTCCAGAGACGAAGCTCACAGTGCCACGCCACAACCATCGTGGAGAGACACTGCGTGCAGAAGCCCTCAGCACAGACACCACCTGCCCACCTGGCCCTCGCAGGTGACCCCCTGCATGCAAGAGCACCAGCGTCAGGGCTGCTTTCACTCATGGACAACAGGCCCTCAAGAGCATGGCCTGCTGTGAGGCTGCAGTGACACCACCCTGCCACAGGAGGGCTCTCCAAACACTCCAAGGGCCCAGCGAGGCTCCCTGCTCTCTGGACCCGTCTCACAGAGGCAGGTGAGAAGACAAAGGTGACATTTTCACAGTGTCAAGGGATAATGAGGCCCGAGCTCTGAACTAAAATGGCTCTTCAGAAATCCTTCCGTTCTGCTCTGGAGACAGCAGCACATGGACTCCTCTCTGAAGTGTACTCCTAAGGACGTTCTGCAGGACAAGACGGTCTTCATGGTCAAAAACCAGAATCGGCTGCTTTCCTTCCAGGACCTGCCCTGGTGATCCAGCAGCTGTCACTGGGTTAACAGAGTCACCAAGAAGAGGACGTAATGAGTGCATTTCTGATGGTACAGACATGCTCTGCTCACCACCTGACCACGCAGAGTGTGTTAAAATGCACGTATCAGAGATGCACGCTCACTGATCGCAAAAGTTCCAAGCCAGCCCAGACCAGGAAGCCTGAAAACAGTTGCTCAGTCTTGGGTGTGTACAGAAGGAAAGATGGCGGAGTAGATGGGGAAAGAGAGGGGCTGGGAGGAGGCTGGCACAGGACAAGGTCTCAGGTAGAGACTCCGTGGCTGATCCCCACCCACATCAACAAAGCCACGGTGCATCGCCCTGCACAGGCCAAACTGGCTCAGGTTTCAGCAGTACCTCAACATACAGCAGGGAAAACCAAAGCCCCAGACCAACCCCAGGCCCCAAGCAGTCACGACCCAAGGGGAGCATCAGGTCCCACCTTGGACAGCTACTCCTACAGCAAGACCAGAGAAAGATTCTAAAAGCATGGCTCAGAAGAACACAGTGTTACCACAGGGAATGATATCGGCAGCAAACAGAAGCCTCAGGGGCAGAAACTACACGGGGGCTACACGGAGACCCTTCGTTGATGCCAAGACACCATCAGTACAGGGCTTAGGACACCAGGTAACCACGTTCCAGAGACGGTCCCACAGAAGAGGAAGAGGAGTCCGTTTCAATAGATGCATGAGCCCCAGACCTCGAAACCATGAGGAAACAGGCCAAGGGGTCTCCCCGAGTCACAGTCCAGCAAAGGAACACACGGACACGGGATGGAATGCCAAAGGCAGGCTTTTAAAAACCGAAAATGATTAATGAGTGAAAATAGGACCTAAGGAGCAAATTAAGGAGTTAAGAGCAATTAAAGGAGGTGAAAGACCATTTCAACAAAGACGGATTCTGAAAGGAAACCACTCAGAATGCCGGAAATAAGACACAATCGAAAAATTCACTTGAAGACCTCGTAGCAACAAGACTACAGAGAAAACAAACCTCAGGCCTTGAGACAGGGCAGTCGGGCTGGAACACTAAGCAGGCAGTAAAGAAAGATCAAAGACCATGACCAGAGTGTACAAAACATCGGGACATGAAGAGACCAAACTTAAGCATCACTGGGACAGAAGAGGGACTAGACATATGGCTACAGGCATTAAGAACCTGCTCGGTGAAACAGCAGAATAACTTCCACAACTCAGGAACAAAAATGGACATCCATGTTGACACTACATGAAGAACTCGCAATAGACAAGATCCAAAAGAATCTCTCCAATGCACATCATCACCAAAATGCCCAAGAGAATAAGGGTAGAAAAGTGAAGGCTTCGAGAGAAAAACTTCAGGTCACATTAGGAGGTAGACCAAGGTGCATCCTGACTTCTCAAGAGTCTAAAAGCCAGGAGGACTTAGAACCAGATCACCCAAGTTCTGAAAGAAAATAATTGCCAGTCAATGTTGTTATATCCAGAAAAGCTACCATTCAGAACCGAAAAGGAAATAAAAACTTTCCACAATAAAATCAAAGAATTCATGACCACTAAACCAGCACTACAGAAAATACTTAAATACTGCACAAAGAAGTCAAAAATCTTTAGTGTATGCAAATCATAAATATGTCAGCAGCTGCACCAGGGTTAACGTACTATACAACCCAATCCAGCATCCAAGAGTGCTTCCTGGAATGGTGCAGTGTACAACCTGTGCAGCTGCACATAGTGACCCGGATTAGTCATTTCATAAAAACAGATACATAATCATAGGCTTTCAAAGGAAGTATGTGAAAATGAGAGACAAGGGGTGAGGGGTGCTAGACCCGACCTGGATGACGATCTTCAGGGCCTTCACTTTCTGGTCCGAGGCCCAGGCGTCCTTCAGTGACTGGTTGAGTTCCTCTATGCGGTTCACATAATCCTGCTGAGTCAAGTTCAACAGCTCCTTTTGGGATCCCTGTGGGTGGAAGGCAGAGGGGCAGGTTACAGAAAGGCGAAACAGCATTTGACCACCACCTTCATGAAGAATAACTGGGTGAGCTGCGACCACTAAACACCCCTCACTTCCCCCTTCACGTCCCCCCTCACGTCCCCACCAGGACAGACAACTGTGCTTCACCATCAAAGAGGTTCTGAGTTTTCTGCCCAAGAGAGCAGAGTGCAGGGCGCAGGCGGCCGTGGAGGCAGGCGGGACCCGAGCCGCCCAGCTCCACCACTGAAGAATGGCACAGCACCACGCTCCCTGAGCTCCTGTGGGGACAGGACTTGCCTCATTCAACACTGACCGGGCCAGCCCGCGCTAGGTGTGGTACTAGAAGGGCAGGTGTGGAGACATCTTTGCTCAGATGCTCAGCAGAAAGACAACCCTCCTCCACAACCAGAGGTTGAGGATCCAAGGTCGAGGTGAACATGCGAACGCTGAGGTAAGGCCTGGGTGAGCAGGCTGTGGCACACACCTGTGTTCCCAGGCCCCAGGGAGGCTGAGGCAGGAGGACTCCTGAGCCCATGAGTTCAAGGGCTACATAGGGAGGCCTTGTTTCAAAAAGAAGGAAAGCAAAGCAAAGGGGAAAGGAGGACGCAGAAAGCAAGCTTAGGAGGTAACAATTCCATGAAGGAAAATCCCTGTCCACTGAGTCGAGGTGCCCGCGGAAGGAGCAGCACTGTCCATACACCACTAAGAAAGAGGAGGCACACTGACTGAGGGGCGCTATCCCCTATGCCACCAAGGAAGAGGAGGCATGCAACTGAGAGGCACAACCCCACCTCTTAGGCATTCAACATGAGGGAGAAGGTTCACCTTGGAGTGGAAGAAAGGCAGCCACAGGGGTCAGGGTATGGATGGGTAGAGGAAAGGCCTCCGGCAGGAATTGAGGCTGGACGAGCCCTCGTGGAGCCAGGAGCTGCTGGGCCTGGGAGTGGGCTGACCAGGGAGGAGGGTGCTGGGACGGGGGAATCCTTGGCAAAGGTACCCAGCACAAGAGCACCACCACCCACGGGTGAAATGCCAGGAAGGCAGACGCATGGCCTGGTCCTCCTGCCGACCCAGGGGTGCTCCTGGTGCCCAGCTGCCTTGGGGGCTGGCTCACTGCTCGCAGGAGGGCACAGGGACACATGCTTCTCACACAAACCCCGGATTCCCTAGGAAAGAACTCTCCCAGAAGAGCTCAGAGCAGAGGCTCAGGTAGTTGGACAGACCCCGAGTGGTCACCAGAACTGTGAGGCAGGCTTTCCTGGCCCTCTGCAGGGAGCCATGTGACTGGTTTGGAGAATGAGCTATGAGCAGAGTGGCCTGTGTTCCTTCCGGGCTTAGGCAGTGAGAAATTACCCTCTGTTCAACCCGCTGTGACAACCCTGGAAGCCAAGTGCTGAGGTCATGAGCCCATGTGACGTCTGTACCTGCACAGGGTGTGCTCTGTGGGCAAGGGAACCTTCGTCAGGTCCAACCACAGCAGATGCGGGGCCTTCCTTGTCACTACAGCACAACCCAGCCTCATCTTTCCTGGTCTATGCTGCCCTGAAAGCCACCGGGCGGCCAGCTGTTGCTGGGAGCAGAGAGGAGCAAGGAGACCGCCTCGGGAAGAAAGGAGACCAGGAAATCAAGCCACCAAGCCGAGAGGCGGGGGTAACGCCACGTTCCTGGGTGGCTCTGCAGGTGCCTGTGGGTTCAGGATGGTGGTCCCATCTTCTGGTACAGCCCCCATTTTCAATTGAGAGCAACCCCAGATGCTCACAGGCTACAGGGCTTTGATTCCAGCCCCCAGCAGTTTCCCGAGGACCGGCAGAGGCTGTCTCAGAGTCCCAAGGGCTCCTGCGCTCTGCTGGGCATCAGCAGATGTCTCAGAGCGGGGAGGACCCTAATCCAAGGAGCAGGACGGACAACGGCAAAGGCCATTACACATCCCTTTTCACTTTCAAAGTCCCTCCTTCAACCCACACAGCCATTCTTCATCCCCATCTTACAAACACAGGAAAGGCGAGTGCTGTGGGCCACCCTACTGGTGAGTGCCCTGGAGCGGCCTCCAGGCTCAGGCCACAGCAGCCAACTCCCGCGGAGCACAGGCCTGCAGGGAGCTGTCCTGAGCCCTTCAGATGCCCTGACCCACTGAAGCCCCGAGGGATGGTGCGGGTGGGCACACCTCGTCCTCTCACTTTAGAGGTCATGAACTGAGGCACAGGGCAGCTCTCGACCTGGTGCAAAAACCACAGAACAGCCAGCAGCCAAGCAGGGAGGCCGATCCAGGCAGGCTCCATCGCCACGCTGCGCTACCTCTCAAAACCACTGCAGAGGACACTCACCTGCCTCTGACGACAGGTCGTGATGTTTACACGTGAGCCAGGACAGGGGGACTGGTCACCTGGCCAGGGCATACCCTGGTCAGTGCTAGAATGTGGGCCCACAGCTGTCAGGGGATTTTTGCAGAGAAGCTAGAAATCTTCATTTATCTGTTAACTTTACCAGTTTTTTAAGGCTGGCAAATGAGCCACAGTTTTCAAACATGCAGACCAATTAAAAGATTCCTGAGGGCCACATCCAGCCAGCAGAGCGGTCGCGTGTAAACTGCAAGCTGTGATCTCTGTACTGCACAGGCCACTTCCTAGGAGGGGACTTCAGTTGGATTTTACTGTTAGATATTGTCCCCAGAGGACCGGGGATTGCTCAGGCATCCCAAAGAAAGATGTCTCCAGAAAGCAGCCCGAGTCAGGCTCCCTGGGCTCGGCAACTGCGTGGCCTGCGCCCTTCCCTGGACTGAGCCAGAGCCGCAGGAGGCCAAGCCCAGAGTGTAGCTCGAGACATAATCCAGGAGCAGCCACCAAGACAGACCTCGCCAGGCAAAGGGAGCGGGAGCCCCACCCGTGCTCCACCAGGGCCGCTCACCTCCTCAAAGTCATCCAGCTCCTCCAGCCGGGTCCGGACCTTCTCTGACATCGCGGATGCGGCGGCCCCAGCTCTGCCTGAACAGAATGCAGAACGTCACACAGATGGCTTTTCTCCTGACCAGCAGCCACGAGAGAAGGCAGCTCTCCCTCTACACGTCATGGTGAATGAAGATACCAGGAAAACAGACCTTGAAGGCAACTCCCTGGGAACCAAGTTCTATCAGAAACACTAGCGGGGTGAAAGGTTCCTAAAGGCCCCGGGCCACGAAGACAGAATCCCATGACTGCTGGGAACAGAAGGCCTGCTGGGCCTGGACACCAGGTAGGACTGTCCCTCCGCCCTAAGGGAACAGCCTCAGTCTGCCCAGCGGTGGCACCTGGGCCTCGGAGCCCTCTACAAACAGCATGGGCCACATCTCCTTCCAGCACCTGTCAACACTTACTCACGTTAGCAGAGAGCTGGGGACAGAGCTCAAGGCTAGGCCACCAGCCCCTGGCCAGCCACAGGGCAGGGTGATGGTCCAGCCGGCCACTGCCCTTCAGGACCAACCACTTCAGAACCCATTCCCCAGCTTCGGGGGCTCCGGATCTGTTTCTGAGGTCCATGTGGCTCACATCAGCCCACAAACTGCAATGGTTGGATCTCGAATGTCTCCCAAAGGCCCATGTGACAAAGGCTTGGTCCAGACCGAGGTGCCACTGGGCGGAGGGGGGCCTGGTCAGGTTGCTGGGGCTGTGAAGGGCTACTGGGACCCTGGCCTCTTCCCTGTCTGCTTCCCGCTGCCTCCAGAACAGGCCACCTCCACCACAGGCTCCGCCACACTGCTCTGGGCCACCACAGGTCCAGAGCACGACAGCCAGCAGAATGGCCTGCAACCCCTGAATGTGGCCAGACAAACCTTCCCTCCTTTCAAGGAGGGAAGCGGCAGGAAGGTGGCGAGCAGACTCCTACCCTGCGCACGGAAGCCTCTAGTTCTAGACACTGACGTTTGGGCTCTGGACGGTGGGAGCTGAGGGCGCTCAGCCTCATTTACACACCAACATCGGCTTCAGTCATGCAAACTCCGTGCCTATTTTACCTTGTTTCTACCTTTCCCTCTTCTGAAACACAACAAAGAGCATAAGCTCGTACATTTTAAAATACCCTGGTAACCGCTGCAGGGCCGTCTGTAACTGGTTCCTGCAGGTCCCCGTGCTGTGGCCGCAGCTGAGCTCTTCATCTTCACCCCTGTCCAGGGCCTTCCCTGAATACCGTTCTCCGTTCTTTGGCTAGTGGAAGTGTGGGCTGCTTCCTGTTTGGGACTCTTACAAACAAGGCTGCTCGTCTCCAGACTCCCACTGCATGAACCTCGGCAGGGAGGTGCCTCTCAGATCTCTCCACAACCACCTGAGGATGTGTTCAGAGGCAGTCTGACACTAGTCAGGGGCAGGGCCTGTGACTTCCCTAACAAGCTCCTGGTGATGTCATTGCTGCTGCTCTCTGGGCCACAATTTGGGAAATATGGATCTAGGCAGGGTTGGAAAACTTCTATAAAAAGCCTGATATGAATATTTTAGGTTTTGTGAGTTACACACACTGTTCAACTACTCAAACCTGGCCCTGTAGCACAAAAGCAGCTGTAGGCAATTTGTAAACCAACTGGCAGTGTATGTTCCAATAAAATTTTGGGGGGTAAAGTGGTTGAACTCAGGGGCACTCCACCACTGAGCCACATCCCCAGCCCTATTTTGTATTTTATTTAGAGACAGGGTCTCACTGAGTTGCTCAGCGCCTCACTTTTGCTGAGGCCGGTTTTGAACTCGCCATCCTCCTGCCTTAGCCTCCAGAGCTGCTGGGATTACAGGTGTGCGCCACCATGCCTGGCTCAATAAAACTTTCTTTATAAAAACAGGCAGTGGGCCAGATCTGGCCGCAGGATGCAGTTTACCAAGCCCTAAGTTGTGGAATTGCTGGATCAGGGACTCGCCTTTTGTTTCAGTTCTTTCATACTGTAAACCCCAAACTACGTGACATAAGCAACAGAAAACTGTGTTCCACATTCTCGTATCAGGAAAATTCAAGACCAAATCACCCGCAGATTCCACATCTGGAGAGGGCTTCACAGGCGGCAGCTTCTTGCTGGGTCCTCTCACGGTGAAGGGTGAACAAGCTCTCCTGGGCCTCTTTCACAAGGCACGAATTCTCCTCACGAGGACTCCACCCCTATCCCGATGATCACCTCCCCGAAAGCCCCAGCTCCTAACACCACCACCTCAGGGGTTGTGATAGACACACACCAGATCACAGCACCATCTTCAAATTTAACAAGCACATCCCACCCCTCAGCAGGAGGGAGCTCCTATGGCCCACAATCTGCCCTGAGGGCCCTGTACCTGACCTTCCCCAGGCAAGGGCAATTTACTGTTTATGGCCTGAGGCTGAAGTCACACCCACAACGAAGGTGCCACAGGGGACAGACAGACGAGGATGTGGGAACACAAGGTTACAAGAATAGTTCTATAAAATGGGCCCAGGGTGCTGACCCCCGCCACCCTCCCCCACAGGCTTTCTTTGTCAAAAAGCAATCTGCCCGCAGCCCACCTGGCCCCAGTGGACAGGATGTGTCACATTCCTCAGCAAACTGAGGCAGGGGGCAAAGGTTAGGCAGTCAGCATAGGTAATGAGTGACAAGGTGGAGCAGGACGAAGACCACTGACTGCTAACCTCTGCTGCTCCTGGGCACTGGGGGTTGCTAACAATTAACCCTGCATCCCTGACCTTGGTCACATTTGTGGGGAAGAAAGAGAAGACAATTAAGGAGAGGGGTTCTGGGGTCCTCAAAAGAGCAAGACACACCCCTGCCCAAGGGCTCCCAGCTCTGGGGCCCCTTCTCTTCGAAGTCTTTCTGCACTGGCCTACGCAGCATTACTCCGGGTGTTTAACCTTCAACCAGGACCGGTTCCTGCCCTGAGACTGCTATCAGCACCCCCTCTACACGTCTCCCACGCTGTCCCAGCCTGCGGAGCCTGGGAGAGCTGCACCTGCCACATCATGATCTGCACATGACCCCAGCTGTGCTCCCCTGCGCCTTGCAGGGTAGCACAACTTGAGAAAAGGAATGCCTGTGTCCCCCACTGCAAATGCAGCCAACAGCAGGGCCAGGGGTCTGCTTCCATGCACAGGTTCCTCAGGGATCCTGCTACACAGACCCCCGGGACACCCTGGTCCAGAAAGTGAGTCTTGACAGAAGAAATTAGCAGCCCTGTTCAGGGACCAGAGGCTGCCAAGACTGAGTGTGTGACCCCGCACCAGCACAAAGGGCAAGGAACTGTGTCCAAAGCAGCTCCCTGTGGGTGGACACAGGTCCCCTGCATGCCTGAAACCACAGGAACCTCCTCTCTCTCCTCATTCATGCTGAGAATGGATTTTAATTCCACATCTATGAGCAATCTCAGAGCTCTCGACTGAATTCATCGTCAGGATTCTTAATACCAACTTCTCTTTTCCCTTATAAAATTACATTAAAGCTGGTGGCACAATCTTCCCATCAAAAAAACAAAAACTCATCTTACCTTTTTCAGATCCCATAAACAGATTCTGCAGAGACAAAGAATTCATTAATGTTTTTTTAAAATTGGAGCAATAAGGCTACTTAGCTGTCCAGATGAAAGCATATATTCAAAGGAGATCATGGTCATTGGAACCACTAGAGATTCAAATTTCTACTCAGTACCGGGCTCTCCCCATGAGCCAACAAACATCAAAATTTTGATATGACAGCAGTCATGATAGAACTATTTTTTATAACTATTTTAATTAGTTTTGTATATGGTGCTGAGGGTCGAACCCAGTGCCTCATGCATGCTAGGCAAGCACTTCACACTGAGCCACAATCTCAGCCCAGAACTATTTTTAACTTCCCTGTATCAGGGTTTCTTACCCCCTCCTCTGCCACTATTGTGGACTGGGTAATTCCCTCATGCGGGCTGTCCTGTGCACTGCTGGACCTCCTGCAGCATCTCTGGCCCACACCCTCCAGATGCCAGGTGCACCCCCATACCTGACAACCAAATGTCTACATTTCCAAATGACATCCCTATGGGATAAAATTACTCCAGGTTGAGAATCACTGCTCTGAATTAACTATGCATTCAGAAAAATAAATTTTTTAAATAGTCCAGCAATTCTGTCATTCTGCTTAAAATACCACGGGAAGGAGAGGGGAGGTGCTGGGGCAGCCTTCCTCACCTATTGCAGCCCCGACTGTCAGATGGGCACCAGGCTACCTTCCCAGCATTCCTTGCTCCCTGCACTGTCCATGACCACCTTCAAGACAACGTGAGAGGGACTCCAGGCAGCCTCCTTAAATGGGAGCTACCTCCTCTCTTCCCTTCACCTTGAACATAAACATCACTACACAGAGCAGGGCAGCAAGACAGAGCAAGACCCTGGTGACCTCTGATGACCTCAAGCTGCTACTTCAGCCCTGATGACCCATCCCAGACATTTTTTTAAAGTGAGGAGGGGTATGTGTCACTCTTGCTGACAGCGTTTGGGAGGACTCTAGTCACGACTACTGGCACGGAACCTCAGCTGCACGGGCATTCCCTGGCTCGCTGGTGGCTCCCTCTCCTTGGCCCTCCCTGCCCTGAGCAGCCTGCCAATGCAGGGTGAGTTCCAGGTCCACACATGCCCCACGTCAGCCCAAAAAACAGTGTTTCAGCTGGGAGGACACCCAGCCACGGACTCCTGGGCAGCACCAGTCCTGCAGCAGGCACTCTCCTGGCTTCACGTCTCAACTCCTCCGAAGGGGCTCGGCAGCTCCGTTTTTTCCTGGAACTGTCACATCTCTGACTTTTTACTCTTTTTTTAAAGCCAAATAGCACACTTTCTACAGACTGACACTGACATAAAGGAAACTTTTAGAGCCCAGGAATCGGGGCAACATAACGAAAAATAACTACATCCAGGGACTCACAATAGATAGCTTCTCCGTGGTAGTGTACCGGGCAAGGATCTCTCCCCGCTTGTTGGCCCATGGCTCAAAATCCGATCCAACAATCGAGTTATCATCTTTGTCACGTTTCTTTCTGGAGCTGTCCTGAGGAAGAGAGAGACAACTTCAGTGGCAGGAGAGTTTTGATCTTTAAAAATGAAGTTTAAGCAGAAGGTTGGCAGTCCCCCACTGCAAGTAAGACGGATTTAAGGGTGACCACACTCTGTGCCCACAATGGGGACTGAACCCAGGGCCTCAAGCATGCGAGGCAAGTGCTCTACCACTAGGTAGGCCTTCTTTTAATGAGACAGAGCCTTGCTAAGTTGCTTAGGGCCTCACCAAGCGGTCCAGGTTGGCCTTGAACTTGTGATCCTCCTGCCTCAACCTCCAAAGCTGCTGGGATTACAGGGCACACCGCTGTGTCTCACCAAAGGTTTACTAAAATGAAAATATTTCATCCCATATGGCCAATATATTTTAAAAGGCTGAAACTCATGAGGAATCAAAGAAACACTGAAAAAGATGGCCAAGTGAAAACAACTGCTGACATCCAGGCTGCAGGGAACAAACTGCTCCGGGGGACACTCTGGCGGTAACCACCAGAAGCTGACACACACACAGCCTTCACCCAGTGTGAGCTTCTGGGATGCTCCCCTGCAGAGACAGCACAACTGGGCACAGGACACACGTAAGTTTAAGAAACCCAGTGCACTATGGCTTACCCCAGGAAAACCCCAAAAAGCACAGAGTGAAGAGTAAGCCAAAGCAGTCCATAAGAAAGCTGAGGAGATTAAAAAAAAAAAGTTTCCAGCAACTTTTTGTTAAAAAAAAAAAAAAAGTTAAATGTATGAAATGCAGCAAAGAACCATGGTTGAAAGCGCAGATTCCTCCCGCCCAGGGTGATTTAGCCTTGATGCCCCACCACATCTGCCTCCTTAAGTGAGGTGAAACCTCTCGAGAGGTGGGGGAACTGAACACCAAACGCACTCAGGAAGATGCCTGTCATGCAGTAAGCTGACACTACCGTCATCCACACATGAATAGGAATGGAAACACTCAGACAGCCCTCATAGATGTCTGAGAAGTCAAACAGCTATGGGAAAAGATGCAGGGTAGAGAACAGTGATCTGATCTGTTGGATTCTTACCTCGAAAACTAGCAAATTATGTAATTATCCAAAAAGAATCATAAAAATTAATTAGGACTGAGGGTGTAGCTCAATAGCAGAGGACTGGCCTAGTATGCAAGAGGCCCTGGGTTTGAACCCTAGCACCACAAAACATAAACAAATTTTAAGATATTTTATAAAGAAAAAAAAAAAAAAAAAACTTCCTTATCTCCACCAGCCTCTCACCATAGGTCCTCCTCTTAAAGCAGAACCCTGCCACATCTGGAGAACCTGACTAGACAGCCAGCACGCTCCCACACGGGACTCCTGCAACTTACAAACAAGACAGACACCCATCCAACCCTGCACCTGCAGATCAGACCCCAAGCCGGGGACTGTCACCAGGGCAAATTACCGTGGCTGTTGCCATGGCTGCAGGGTCAGCAGTGGCTGCAAACAAGGAGAGGGGGTCGGTCCCATCGAGGACACTGCTTAGCGGGTCCACCACGGAGCTGGAGGAGGAGGAGGATGTGGAAGAGGTGCTTCCTTTCCGGTTCACCTTCTTTGTCTTTGATTCTGTGACCTGTGGGGAACATGCATGGAGCTGTCATGGTGGTCTCCCTGCTCTTCCCCAGGGGACACTGCTGGGGCTCCTCTCATTCTGGCTGCAGCTGACTGTGCCTGGCCTGGCCGCAGAGGCTTATAGGAACCACACTGTTGGAAGGGAAGGATTCCCAAGTAAGTAACCAAACAAAACCCAGCCCAGCGCCAAGAGCAAGGGAAGGTCATCTGGCCAATCAGAAGCCACGACTGAGATCACCAATCAGATACAGCCCCCAACGTTTGGGGACGTTTGGGGAACATTCCCCAAACCCAGCCCACCGGCAGCTCACTGACCAATCAGAAACCACTCACTGCCCTCCACCTGGAGACCACCAATCAGAAACGGTCTACCAGCCGGGGCAGGAAAACTTCAGCCCAATCAAATGTCCCCTTGCTCTCGCCTCAGAACAGCTGTTTCCCAGCAGGAACCCTCGCTGGAGCTGTTTGAAGTCTCGAACTAGTTAAAATGTCCAGTGTCCAGCTTTATCTTTCCGCGGAGGATAGGGCCGCTATGGTGTAGAAGGCGACAGCACCAGGTCTCCGCTCCTGGGGTAGAGCCCCTAACCCTTTGGGGGTTCCTGGGTGAGTGACAGGTGCGTCTTCCTCTCTAATGAAGTGAGTCTTGATGGCTCTGGACAGGGCTGGTCAGCCGGAAGGCAGGAGCTGGGAACTTGGAGCCTGGACCTCCAGGGAGGGCAGGGGTGGGGTGGGGCAGAGTCGATCATCCTGCCTGCTGTCAAAGCTGCCGTAAAACTCCGCTAAGATGGGGTTGGCTCAGCTGCTGTGCTGGCCACCGAGGCACCTAGAGGGGCGGCAGGAGGTGCCGAGTTCTGCCGCCTCCCCCAAACCTGCCCCTGCACCTCTCCCCTTGGCTGCTCATCTGCATCCTCTAGCATCCTTGAGGATAAACCAGGACACCTAAGAGCTTCCCTGGGTGCTGGGAACCATCCTAGCAACTTCATGGAACCCAAGGAGGGTGTGGGGGAAACCCCAATTCGCAGGTCTGGGCTGGTGTCTGCAGTGGGGGCTGAGCCCTTCTGTGTTGAGAATGTGAAGACCTGTTCCTCTCCAGTGGTAAGGGTGGCGGTGTGTGTATACAGCCTAGTTAGTGTTGAAATCACCGCATCATTCCCCATGGCCCAGAGCTTAGGGAAGACCTAGACCTCAGCTCTGCCCAGCCCACACCTACTGCGCCGGACCCTGCACTTTTAACAAGACCATCAGGCCATCTGCCTGGCAGCCCGTGGCCCACAGCCCACGAAGGTGAAGAGATATACAATGCAAAACTGTCTGGGACAGGTAGACCTTTTTCTTGTCACCATTCCCTAAACAATACTGCAGAACAGCTGTCTACACAGCATCTGCCCTGCAGCAGGTATCATGAGCACTCCAGAGGTGAAGGACAGGCAGTTACATGCAAATACTACCTGTGGCCTGTTGCACAGGGATGTGAGCATCGGGGATTTTGATATTCACAGGGTCCTGGAACCAAGTCTCCAAGGATGTGAGGGACAACTGTATTGGCTAAGAACAGTGCTAACCACCCACTTCTCTTGCCTTCTTCACCAAGCTATTCAGAACAGCACACGCCACTAGCAACTAGAGCGATTCTTCATGTTCCAAGTAGGACAGTAAAGAAACCAGGTCTTACACATCCATGCCTGGAACAGTCATCCCCTCCCGAGGACGATCTCCCCAAGACGAGCAGGGGGAGCAAATGGGGAGCAAGGGCAGGCACAAAGAAAAGACGGGGCAGAGAAGAACCAGTTGACTCAAATAAGTAAAAGGAGCTGCCAACTAGCAAACCAGAAAGACTCTGGAATATTCCCATAATTCCATGGAAACAACCCAGGGATAAGCCTGTAATTCCCTGGATCCAGACAACCTGCAGACAGCCAAGGGCAAGACTCACGGTTATGGGTTTCAGCGGATGGTAGTCCCCAAATTCCAAGGGCACAGCCTCCAGCCGACAGGATGCAAATTCCGCCTTGTAGTTCCTGCTCCTGGAGCACCTGGCAAGCACAAGCGGACAGCAGGCTGAGCAGGGCCTGGAACATGGGCAGTCCCACCGGACTTCCCCACCAATGGAGCTCAGAGCAGAACAAAACTGCCAGAGACCCACAGCAAACTCCACATTTAAACCAAACTTTTGTTATAAACTGTTTGAAGGTAGAAGAGCTACCAAGGCTTCGTGGACTTGGGAGGCCAGACTCAGAATGAAAAGCAACTCCTGCGTGGAGCCGCTTCCCTGGTCAGCTTCTCCTCCAAGACATTACGGATTCCAGGCGTGGGTCACCAACGTGCCTGAAGGAAGCTTCATGAGGCAGGACAGAGCCAAGTTAGGGCTCCAGGTTTAAGACAACCAGGGTGTGGAGGAGCTCCGGAAGAGGGATCCAGAGAAGAAAGGGTCAGCTGGCCCATGCCACCCTGCAAAGGGTTCATTGATTATGCTGCAGAGGACAAGAAGCTGGACAGAAGGGAGATGAAGACCGAACAGAGCTGTCATCGGCTCAGGGGGTTGACAGGAGACAGGCTTCCCCAGCTGGGAAACAAAAGGGGGGCGGGAGGACCCCACCCAGGTATGCAGAGAAAGGAGGAAGGAAAGCAAGTCAAGAACCTGAGACACAGGGACATGGAGAAAAGGCCCCAGCAGCACAGCAGGCATCCCAGGGTAGAGGAGAGGGAGGGTGGCAACAGGATTCCAAGGGTTGATAGCTGAGACTCCCTGCAAAAGCACCTCCCCCAACGTTCAACCACCTGGCCTGCCCTGGGCAAGAACCATGGTGGCAGCTCGGCCAGAGCCACTCCCCAAGCTCCTCCCAGCAATTCCCAGCCTCTGCCAGGCTGCCTGGCCCTGGCTATGCAGGGCTGCTTTCCCTTCTATGGAGCGGAGCCCCATCTCCTAGCTACTGCAACCCCCAGGGCTCCCCCAAATTCAGCCTACCTATGGCTTTTAACAAGCTTCACAAATACTGTCTTTAACAAAGACATGGGCCCTTCCAACCTATAAAATACACCATCCCAGAAAAAACATTTTCCTGAGCACTGGAACAATCCCCTGCCACTTTAGGAAAAGGGAAGTCTCAAAGGGCCTCCCACCCCCATCCAGAGTCCCGATTCCATTAATGATGCAGGAGACCCTACCCAAACCTTCACTCACATCCCCCAGGGCACCAAAGTGCAGCCTTCGAGCGCAGAGGAGGAGGAGGAGAAAGACTTGCAATAATGGACACGTCTACCTTCAAGAGAAAATGCCAACTACGATACATTGCCTAGTCCCCCTGCATCACAGTTACAGGACAACTCATCTTCCAAAACACTGAATGAAACCACCATGGAATCTTCGAACCAACTCCTGTCCAACTAAGGATGGGATCAGCCCATCCTTGATTTATGAAAAAATAAAACCCTGAAGGATAAACACGTTTCAGTAATATTCGCTAACATCAAGATGGAGTTTAAAATATCAAATTACACATTTCCTCTTTTCAAATCTCTCCACTTTATTAGCTGTCAAGGAAAATAGACCTTTGGAAAGGTGATGAGCAGAAAATGTAATCCAAGATGGCAAATGTGCTTCCTGTTCCTATTAGGACTGACAAACAGCTGGAAAGGTCAAAATGACCATGACTCCCCCTGCAACCCAGAATTCTCATTTATTATGTACTTACTGCATGCAGGACATGGGGCTGAGCCTTTACCCCTACTCCCTTTCATTAGCCCTAGGTGGTAGGACAGGGATCACTGCCATTTCTTGGATGAGCAAATGGAGCTCTCCAGTGTTGGAGACATGTCAAGGCTGACAGCAGCACGTGGCAGGCAGATTCACTAGTTCTACAGATTATGGGTCAACTCGAAAGCCTTAAAAATAAAGCAACTGTTAGCCGGGCATTGTGGCGCATTCCATTCCTGTAATCCAAGGGACTCAGAAAGCTAAAAAAGAAGGATCACAAGTTCAAGGCCAGCCTCAGCAATTTAGTGATATTCTGTCTCAAAAAAAAAAAAAAAAAAAAGGCCTGGGGTATAACCAATGATCTGCTTTTCTTAACAGAATCAAGTTCTGTCATTTTTTTTTTTTAAGTTGGGGATTTGGGGAGAGCAAACTGCTTCTGGAAATGTTTTTTAAAAGAGAAAATAAAACATCTTCCCTATCTGAAAGCCCCTGGGCACCTATATTTTGATCTTCTATTACTTCTTCCATTATTTCCTCAAATTTGCTGCAGTCCTCTGCATTTCTAGCCATCTGAGACTTGGAAGCAGTTCTTTGGTCTCTGGGTCCCTGGCAAAGCTAACAGCGACCTCTAGTGGACCGGAAAAAAAACAAAAAACACCACCTCACTGGAAGTCTTCCTCCCCATCCAGTTGATGGAAATAGTAAAAAAAACACCCACCACCCCAAGATCCAGCAATAAAAGGGCTCCTTGGCAGCTGCCACAGGAAAATGGCCAACACATCACCCATTGGCTACTCAAAGTGTGGCCCTCAGATCACTAGCAGGGGCACCCGTCGCCTGCAGAGTGCAATAACCCAGACCCACAGCATCAGGACCAGAACAGTAACAAAATCAGGTGGCTTCAATGCACATTAAGGTTACAACTCCCCACGGAACTCCCCACATGGAAATTATTTACATTTGACAATATGGATACACAAGTTCCAGCATGACTTACCAAATTAATCTCCTTTTACTGGAAATACCAAAAGTCACTAACGGGTTTTTGCCAGCTATTTTAATGCATAATCCAACCACATAGCCTTTCCTCCCACAACCTCCAAAACTCTGAAAATCATGTCAAAATCCTGGTTCCATGAGGTGGTGCTTTCAAACGTGTTATCACCAGAGTTGAAGTAGGAAATGGGACCCGGGGTGCACGGGATATCTCATCTCTTGGGCCAGGCCAAAGCATATCGGGGTAATAAAAGACATGGGTGAAAAGGCAGTCTGGGGGAGACCCAGGGCAATGTATGGGACATGGGGAGCCCTGCAACCCACAAACAGCCCAGAATCCAGATTTGAGGCCCAGCTAACAAGGATGATCACAGCCTCGGACTCCAGCCTCCAAGACTCAGCTCACCCGTGGGCTGCGTGACTCACTGTTCAATCCCTGAGCCTCCATCTCCTGGCCTGAAGAATGGAGTTAGGACTAAATGAGATGCTGCTCGGGAGCACTTAGCACAGTGCCAGGCACAAAACAGGGCTTGATAAACATCAACTCAAAGACAGACCCTTGTGTGCCTCCCTGGTCTCCTCGTTCATTCATCAATGCTGGGCACCTATAGTCACTGCTCTAGGCACCAGAGATACAGAGTGGACAGAGGGCAGTCCCTTTAAAGGGTCAACAAGTTAGTGGGGAAACTGACTAGGAACAGGCACCACCACACTGACAAGCCAGGTTAGGAATCAAGGAGAATCTAGAAGCTTAAGAGTCATAGCATCTTCATATTTTAAAACAAAAACACCAAAGTTTAGTAAAAATGCACTGGGATGCTGGGCACCCTCCCAGACGCTCTCATGATTCCAGAGAAGTTCAACGAGACCAGGAGTTTCTCCAGCTTGGGGTCCTGTCCTGTCTTACTGATCCCCCAAGGGCGCTCAGCCTCATGGTCAGGCGGTCAAAGGAGACTCGGGGCGACGGGGAGTGACGCATCCAGCGCTGATTAGTGTGCTACGGAGGACAGGGGGCTCTTAAGAGTCAACAGGTGACTGGAACAAGGAGCAGTAAACTGGGCCGCAAGCATAAATCCAGGCTGCACTCGGTGACTTCTAAGGTCTAGGGCAGCACCTTCTTTGACTTGCTCTTCATCATCGGATGTAAGCTACATCCCACCATTTGCAGAGAAAAAATCAGATTACGTCTTCTCTGAGTTGCAAGAGAGGTCTGCCGTCCCCCAATAACTCCCTTGTCACCATCACAACCTGTGCGAGTTCCTCACGCACACAGTTCACCCACTGGGGCCTAACGGTCCGCTCACCCCACTTGAGCCCCACACGCTTGTCGCCTGGTGAGCTCCTATGCATCCTGCAAGACCCAGTTTAAAGCGACTCCTCCCTGAAGCCAACGCCAGAAGGCGTGGATAGTGGCCGCCTCGGGGTCTCGTCCCAGCGCCCGCTGCACAGCAGGGACCTGGGCTGCAGCGCACCGCCGTCCCCCCAGGGCAAGGGACAGGACCGAGGCGCCGCGCAGCTGCGGCCCCAGTCAGGCCGCTGAGTCGCCCCGACCCCCCGGGCCCGGAAGCTGCGCCCGCCTCTCGCGAGGAAGCCGAGGTCTGGAAACGCGCGGACCCCAGGGGAAGCACGGAGGGGCCTGCGGGCGGCGGAGAACCAGCAGTCAGACGACTCGGGGAGGGCGGTCCACACTCCCAGGGACAGAGTCCCCGAGACGACTGGAGGCAGCACCTCTCCAAAGCCCACCCGCCACCTCTTCCTTACCACGGAAAGACGGCCATCTTCACGGTCACATGACCGCCGTGCTGGGGCCGGCGGCCCTTTTCTAGCATCCAGACCCCGCCACGCCCCGCTCGGCCGCCACGATTGTGAGGGGCAGCTGCCGGCTCCGCCTCGCCCAGGCTGCGCCACTGCCGACGCCATGATTGTGAGGGGCAGACGCCGCCAAGCAGAGCCGGGATTCGGGCTCTCCGCCGGCGCCATGATGGTGAAAGGCAGACGATGCTCGGAACAGATTGCGGCTCCTGCTGGCGCCATGATTATGAAGGGCAGACGCCCCAGGTGGAATCCAGGCTGCTCCTCCTGCCAACGCCGTTGGAAGACCGAGCTGTCGCTCCACAGAGGCTAGGCTGTGCCTTCCTCCGGCGCCACGGTTACTGAGGGCGCGGGCCGCCGACGCCATGATGGTGAGGGGCAGGCACCCCGATTTGGAGCGGCATCTAGCGGCTCTACGGGGTCGTGTCGTCCAGCCCACCGGCGCCGTGATGGCGCGGGGCACGTAGAGCTTGGCGGGAACCGCCGCTGCGGGTTGTAGCAGTCTCTGCGGTCGATCGGCATCCACTGCGAGCTGATTCGCTCCTGGGCGCTGCTGCCCTGGGCTGCGGGGAGCTGGCTTCAGCGGCGCGACCGGGAGCCTCGACGTCCGATCGCCGCCAGAGCCCAGCGACCAGCTGGAGTCCCTGCGACTAAATCTAAGGGGCAATTAGGGTCGCTCCACCCCCGGGCGGCGGGACCGCAGATCCGCAGCCCCCAAGAGGCGCTGTGCTGAGCCTCCTGCGCGCCGTGGGCGTCCTGTGACCGGAAACCCCCGCGACCGCCTGTTCTGAACCACTAGCCCAGGATCGCCTGTTCCGATCAACTAGACCACCATCGCCTGTTCCGAACCACCAGACCACCATCTCCTGTTCGGAGCAACTAGCCCAGGATCGCCTGTTCTGAACCACTACACCATGATTTCCTGTTCTGAAACACTAGACCACCATTGCCTGTTCTGATCAAATAGCCCAGGATCGCCTGTTCTGAGCAACTACACCATGATTGCCTGTTTTGATAACTAGAACACGATAACCTGTCCTAACAACTAGACCACCATCGTCTGTTCTGAGCAACTACTGTGATCACCTGTTCTGAATGACCACCCCAGGATCACCTGTTCTGAACAGATTCTGAACAGGATGACGTGTTCAGAACAACTACTGTGATCACCTGATTCTGAACAACTGCCAAAGTCGCCCGTTTAGGGGAAACAAACCCAAAAGAGTGGGGAATTGCTGCAGCTAGTCAATTGCTGCAGCCGGAAGCCTGATCTGAACTCCTAACTAAACCAGAATAAAGGGGGAACCCGGTTGACCCTAGGCCATTTCTGATTCTACCTCTTTTCCCATTTATTCTCAAGTGTCTTCTGACAGAAAAGGTCCAAAACCCACATTCTCCATAAAAGGCAATGGAACCTGCTTTCCGCTATGATTGCAGCTTCCAGCTTCAGAGCCAGAGTTTCTGCCTCTATGCAGGAAGGGAGGCCAGGTGAAGGCGGAGGGAGACACAGGTATCAGGGCCCGGGCACTTCTGCTTTCTCTGCTACTTGTCCCATTGGAGTGAGCCACACCTGGAGGTGCATCCGGGTGGGCCTCTGCATCTCTCCCAGGCGTGCTGAAAAAAATGATTCGTTCCATACTGTGGCAGGATGCATTTCTGTTACTTAGTAAACCCTTCCCATGGTAAAGAAAAAAGATCACACTAGGTTTCCTTTGAGATGAAAAGTTTATTTTGCCTTTTGCCTAGAAGCAAAACTAGTGGAAATTAAAGTATAAAAATAAATACAATTTACATTAATGGACATTCCACTCAAAGTAAAAAAACGATAAAAATAATATATATAAATAAAATGTCATCAAAAGCACAAAACAGTGTCTGGCACTTTTATGAGAAAAAGCTGTGAACATTAAAAACCATGTTAAAAACACAAACACACACACACACACACACACACACACACACGCCTTTATCTTTAAATTAAAAACACTCAAGTTTCTCATCAATGTAAAACTAGTTTTAACTTCCTCCAAAACATACTATTTTAACTAATTCACATTACTTTACATAAAACTCTTAGCATCTATCTTACCAGAGAGACCTACAATGACACAAGTTAGCTGTATCCTGAGTTTTCAGAATGAAAAAGCACAGTTTATCATTAAAAAGATAATTTGATATATTTTGCCTCTAAATAAAAAACTGGTACCTTGGACTTTTTTGACTAATTTTCTGGTTCACTCATTCAATAAATAAGTCTCAATAAAGAAAACCAAGTTTACACCCAGTGTGGATTATTTTCTGTCTACAGCTGGATGTAAAAGTTGAATTTTAAACAGAAGAGAAAATTGGAGACAACAATCTTTATCCCCATATTTTTAAAATATTAATATGTATAGGCTGTATTTCCAAAATACCGATACCTCATTAAAATTCAAGTTAGAAAGATTAAATATACACAGTCCCAATTTTATGCGAGAAGCACAAAGCCCTTTTTGGAAACTGTCTGATAATTAACAGTGACATTCTCCTAGATACAGCCATGCTCTCTTGGTAACATTTGTTGGGTGGTACTTTGAATGTCAGTGATGAAACACCTTAGACATCAGGGCCCCTAGGTAATGGAAGCTTTTAACTAGACAACATTACTATCTTATTTGAAATCCGAATTTAGTACTATATTATTTAGCCCTTTATTCTCTCCTAAATCAAGCATGCTAAAAACAGCAGACTATGAAGAAATAAACTAAATAGAAAATATAATCGCATGCAATATGGTATTCTTATGTTACAGAAATGGATATAACAATGCAGTCTTAAATCTACATTTAAGAAGATTGTGCTGCCTTCACCCAATCTGCTTCCCTCTACACAAAGATCTTATCTAGCACAGCTGTTCCTAACAGTACCTGGGTAGCCTATGACCAGCAGGAATGTGTGCTTCTGATCAGGGACCCAGGGTTGCCGCTGTGTTGATTTTAGGTGACCACAATCAGAGTGTGGTGAGGGTTTATTCTACGTGGTTATAATATAAATCCAAGACTATGACCTCAAGTGTTTTAAGTTACAAAACCAGGGAGAAACATACTTGTGCAATAATTTCCCTTTGAATAGGACAGTATCTAATCTGTTTGTCAAATTCAGCAATCAGTATGAAGAGAAGGAAATTTATGTTTTAGAACCTACTTATAATTTGTTGTATCTTTTCTTATTATGTAAAAATAAATCCAAATGTTCTTTTTAAGTTTACAAAAAGGGTCTCTAGACATCTGGGCACACAAAAAATACTTATGTTTCTATAGGTTACACACAGAAATGAGGCAATTACTAGACAAATTTGTCTAACCCAAACCTAGGTTAAGAGGAAAATGAGGAGTGGGGCAGGAATACCAGATAATCGCTCAGCCCTTTGATGTCACTCTGCCTGTGTAAACAGAGTCCAGGGTAAACAGAAAGTCTTGGTCAGAGAAAATAATACAGATGATAACCGTTCCCCCCTTTTTATCCTAATGAATGTTGTCTTCTTAAATTGTCGCAACATTTGGCCGCTTTCTTTGGATTTTTCCTGCATATGCTCCTAAAAAGAGAATAAAACTGATATTATTTCTCAGGGTTAGTTTTCATACAATACCATTTAATGAGTGCTTACTATGGCCAAGGCACCAGCCAGGCAACATTCATTGTGATAGTTAACCCTTACAAACAATCACCCTGGGAGAAACCGTTCCTACCATTTCAAGGATAACAAACTGAGGCACGGTGCAGTACACACCCGAGCTACCAAGGTTGGAAGCAGAAGCTCCTGGAAGGCGACTCCACTGCATTTGCTATTTGACTTACCCTTGTGTGCTACCTCCTACTCTGCTCTCATTAGTGGTTTTGAATTTCTCTATAGAATCTCTAGTCTCGCACAAAACATCAAATGAGGAAATGTTTAAAAACATGACCAGAGATTGAAATCTAGTTTGTGAAGACTAAATAATTTGAAGTGCTCAGCAGTATACTTTAACACGCTTCAGATACCCACTTCAGTCTACGGGCATGACATTCTACCATCGGCACAAGTGAGTTTTCTACTCCTTGCTTAAAGGGTTTAATCCCCACATAGACCAAGTCAGAGCACAATTTCAAATTTGTTTAAAACAATCCAGGCCAGGTGTGGTAGCCCATGCCTGTGATCACAGAGCCTCAAAAGGCTGAGGCAGGAGGATCTCAAGTTATAGGCCATCTTACAAGTTAAGGCAACTTAGTGAGACCCTGTCTCAAAATAAAAATATAAAAGGGTGGTGGATGTAACTCAGTGGGAGAGCATCTCTGGGTTCGATCTATACTACTGAGGGGAAAAACAAAAAGAAAAAACACCATAATCCAGGCCATGTAAATCTGAACAGGACAGAGTAATTTTTCAGGAGCATATATACACTATAGTGATCAGATTTATCATTAACATTTTAATCAGTATGCAAAATTCTCAGTTTACGTAATAAAATTTTTTAGTCTTGTTCAATTGTTTAAACATGCACTGAAGTATTGATAAATCTAGAAAAATAAGAGTTATTATACTTTAGATACATATTATCTAGTAAAAAGCTAATTTCATTTGTTTTTGTTTTCTGCACCAAGGATTGAACCCAAAGGCACTTAATCACTGAGCTACATCTCCAGTCCTTTTCATTTTCTATTTTGAAACAGGGTCTCACTGAGTTGCTTAGGGCCTTGCTAAATTGCTGAGGCTGGCTTTGAACTTACTATCCTTCTACCTTAGCCTCCAGAGCCACAGCACCTGGCTTAATTTCATTTGTATTAACAATTATGCTGCAGTCTGGCATGGTGACCCAAGCCTGAAATCCCAACTACTTGGGAAGCTAAGACAGGAGGATCTCAAGTTCAAGGTCAGCCTGGGCAATTTAGCAAGACCCTGTCTCAAAATACGATTTTAAAAATGTGTGCTAGGGAAGTAGCTTAGTGGTAGGGCACTTGTTTAGCATACATGAGGCCCTGGATTCAATCCCCAGTACCTAGAAAACAAAGAAAAAAGTTGCCATGTAATTAAACCTAAATAGATATAAATGCTGAATTTCATTGTATACTACTAACTGCAATGACTGTTCATCCTTTATACTATTGAGTAATACTTAATTGAAATTCTAGTCACTACTCTGCTTATTCACAAGTGACAAATAGTGGAGATGAAATGCATGAGAAAAGAACATGGAAAATAGTCACTGTGGCAAACTGATGATACTAGTTCCACAATGATTTATTTACAAAAAGTATAACACTACAATGGAAAACTGAAATGTCTTAAAACACCACATAATTTTATAAGCAACAGATCTGGTGTTTGGGCTGAGTTCTTCCAAACGGTTACCCTCGAGACCACTGGACTGCCTGCCCCTGGAGGAAGCAGGTCTCCAGCGCACACTCCCCTTTCTAAAACAACCCACTGCTGCCGCTCACAGTGCCTTCAAAAGAGGCCTTTCTAAAGTACCCCTCTAGGAATTATATTTCAAAGTTCTTATCAAAAGTTTGTTGTCTCTTTGAACTTACATGAACAAAGTCTGAACTTATATGAACATGAAAGAAATACTTGTATTGCTTATTCTGTCCTAATGTGCAGGAAATCAGTAACAAAAGTTCTAAAATTTGCCTAATTATTTATAAGTGGGAAGGTAAGAATTAATTAAAGGTTTAATCTTATTTGCCAGGTGATTAATTCAGTTGTCTTTTAATGTTTAGAAAGCAGCATAGTTAAAGCACAGCATTTTTGAAGTATTTTTAATGGATCACATAATTTTCAGTGAGCTTAATCGAAGTGTCTAAAAAATTATCAAAGCATGTGGTTAGGAGCTTTGGATCAGCTCAACACTGAATTTGTCCTCTTGCCACCATAAAGAGAAATTTAAAATAAAATTTTAATTTAGCCTTAAACAATCCTTGAATGGTGAATGTAAGGAGAGCGTTAGCTCAAGCTTCTTACCGAGCAAAATATGAAGACCCCCTCCCCCTTGGCATATTCACTTGTGACCCTGTGGCCACAGGAGAGACTGCTCATTCATCCCCCATGCACAGACATAAACGCTGCTGCTGGGGCACTGCCTGAAGCTGAACGAACCCACACAGATACAGGTGTCAGCTGACCTTTATCTTTTACTTGTTTATAAAAAGGTTTTCTGAATTAAGCCTGGATAATTCACAAATTTTTTAGAATAAAAAAAAGAGTAGCTTCCATAGAATTAATGTGGAAATCAAGATCAGAACCAGTTTTACTAAGATTCCCTGGCTGCCACAAAACACTGGCATGAAGGATCACTGACAGCAATGTCCGTGAATATGCCCAGGTTATGGTGGCAAGGGGAGACATCACACCCCATTGGGGGCCGGGGCAGCCTGTGCCCTCATTTCTGGCAAATGGGCTTCAGGAATTCATTTTCTACACACCTGACACAGCAGCTCTGCTAGGCACTCTGCTCTGTGAAGGCTTCTGTCTATTTTGCACAACCCCCTTCACTGATGTCTTAGGGGTTCTAATTGAATATAAAAACATCCATAAGTCACTTGCATTAAGGTCTAAAGGTTCAAAATTCAAAGAAAGCAACCACGCTGCATCAATGGTTCAACGTACAAACATGCTTGAAAAGAACTCAAGTCTCCTGCGTGCGCATAATGAGGGAAGCAACAGTTTTGCTTCAGCAGGAGACCAGGATAACCAGGGCTCGTACTTTGTTGGAGAATCACTCCAGTGACCCTAAACTTAGTATATGAACATTTAAAAATATTTGATGAGTAAAATGGTATGAAATGAAAAGTAAAAACATGCCAACATAAGATGATAACGAAAACATATTGCACAACAGCACACCAAGAGAGCTATCTTCACAGACAAACTTTAATAAAACTTCTTCCCAATGCTATAAAACATATCACATTTGAAAACAAGTTATCCTTTAAGTAAGACACCATAGTTACTTTCCCTCTCAAGGCTAATCTTGACTGGAATATTTTTAAGAACCCGTGTGTGGCATTCTTACCCTTGTCTACTAAGTAGCCTATGAACAGGTGCATTCTGTCCTTGGTTTGGTTGAAGGACTCTGTTGACAAATTAAATAAAAAAATTAATTCAAAAGTATAAAATCTGTTTTTCCCATTTTCTTTCAATGGATGAAAGAAGATGACAGAGAGGTGGAAGTCACCTGTGCAATGACATGGCCTCTATATTCCCATAAAGCAAGGCAGACTGATTAAAGCATATTAATATGGTACTTACGTTTTGCTCACCAAGCACCCACACCTTAGGAAAGAGATGTCCAACATTTGCATAACCCCTGTGCTTTCAGATAATTTACATACATACCTCCTTACAAAAGCCAACTTTTTCCCAAATATGAGAGAGAAGAAAATATCACTCATTTTACAAGAGTGGAAAACAGATCAGAAATATTAAGTTAGCTTTCTAAGGTTTTGTAAATAGGTAACAAAGATCCTCAGGACTGAACTCAACACGTCAGGCTCAAATTTCTGCCAGAGATACCAGGTGCTACAAAGTCTCCAAGACCATCCGACCTGACGCATGGCCAGCAAGAGGACCAGGTGTTAGTCTGAATCTGGAGCCTAAGACGCTGGCATCAGCAAGGGGTGTCCTACTGATTGTAAAGCAGAACAAAGTTAACAAAAAGGGATTTATAAAGTTTTCTTCTCTTTAGGAAGAGGAAAAAAAAAACTCACTGAGATGAAGTGATTTTTCTCACCTTGTTTCAGAAGGATTTTGTTTAACCAGAAATTTCTTACTTGGCATTCCCATTTCTGCAGCTCTAACACAACAGAAAAATAAAGACACAAACAATGTATTTAAAGAAGGGAACAAAACAAGCTTACAGATGTGAAACAATGACAGAGACACACCATCATTTAGAAGTGGAATACTACTGGAATATCTGTGCTGAGCATATTGAAGACTTCTTTGGGGCTGGGGATGAAGCTCAGTGGCAGAACACCTAGGTTCCATCCTGAGCACCACCAAATAATAATAAAAAAAACTTCCCAGAAGAATTTTTAAAAGATACTCATTAGAATATACTTAAGATCCTCCCCCCTCACACACAGGAAATCTTAGGATATCAGAATATATTTAAATGATATAAAATTAAACATTGAATGTAGGTATTAACTATTTTAGATTGGCTATCAATTATACAAGTAGAATTTTGATTAATTAATACATTTATCCAAACAATCAGATTTTACCATTGATTTTAATGAAATCTCCATATAAAAATTGGGATTTCTATCAGCTCAACTGCAGAAAAATGAACTGTTCTTTACTTCTAATTTGACTATGCAAACAACTAAAATTAACTGGTTTGATGAGAATGTGACATTTTTAAATGAAAAACTCACTTCATGTACTTCTTCCTATCAAGAGACTTCTGTGTTGCAGCTGAAAGAGCCACTCGGGGACTTTTCATTTTATCCTTTGAAGTACAAAAGTCACATAAAACTCCATCAGTACCAATAACGCCCCTAAGCAGATCTTCACTAACGCTTTTAACTCTTAGTCTTCTTTATAACTGAAGCAGTCTAATTCTAAAAATTAAACTATGGGCTGGGGCTGTAGCTCAGTGGTAGAGCACTTGCCTCGCATGCCTGGGGCACTGGGTTCAATCCTCAGCACCACATAAATAAATAAAATAAAGACATTGTATCCATCTGCAACTAAGAAATTTTTTTAAAAAATTCAACTATTCTTCACAATGAAATAATATAAATTTTGCTTGTTGTTCTTTTGCCAACCACACTAAGATTGCTGATTCAAACCATAGACTACCACACTTTGATATTCATTACTTCAAATTAATCTGGAGCCTGTTTTCTGACTCTGATTTCAAAAAAGGCAAAATTCACATGAGAGTTATAAAAATTTTAATCAGGAGCAGCTGGATTTTTACAAGCTATCCAAGCAAAACACTCAAGACTGCAAATCTAAAATCCAATCACCACACATGTGTAATTCTTCCATTACGCAATTCTTTTAAATGGTCTACAGATTTAAATGTTGATGGGAATCCTGGGAATTACCTGTGGTTAAGAATTATCAGAAGGGTACTGAAATCAACCAAAAAAAAAAAAAATTACATTTAATATCAATTACCCCAAACCCAGAACTTTACTCATTAGCAAATCTCATACCATTTGCCTGAGCATTTTCTCTTTGCGAACTTCTCGATCATGATGTAGAATAGACATCCTTTCAGCGGCATCCATCACAAAGAATATGTCATGAATGCCATACAGTGCAGCTCGCAACTACATGCAAAAGAAGAAAACATTATCACATTGAAGAAATGAGGCCAGAGTTCACAACACAATGTATACTATGTGTACTTCTTTCATTAGAGAAAAAGGTTAAAGCAGTTTTCATTGAAAGCTATTTTCAGTGATCAAATGAAGAGAGAAATATAACACTGCCACTTCTGAGTCTCCAATTATTAGTGGAACTAAGCAGTTGCCTAGGAAAAACCTTCAGGACGTGTGCACCTACCTGAGCAAACACTCTCTCCTGAAGGGATGCATCTTGTGCTGACACAATGCCTCTCTTCAATGGTGCTTCTGACTGGAAGCTTCTTATGAATTCCATGGTATCCTGAAAAAAAGAAATGCTCTTTCAAAAACATTTTTTCTAGAAAGGTTTATGATCACTGCATTTTCCTTTGGTTCTCGGTCCAAAATTGCTAAGAACATAAATCAAACTATTACTGATAACATGTCAAACAACACTCACTTTAGGGGCTGGAGTTGTGGCTCAGTAGTAGAACACTCACCTAGCATGGGTGAGGCACTGGGTTCAATCCTTAGCACCACATAAAAATAAAATAAAGGTATTGTGTCCACCCACAACTACAAAATGCATTATAAAGCAAGACAAAAACATACAACCTCTTATTTATGTGTTATTTTTAAAATTACAAGGGGGCAGGCCTCAGCAGGCTGGGGTTGCTGTGATCAGCTTCCTCTGAGCCTGTTTTTCCATGTTCCCTGCAGCAATGAGCTTTCCCAAAAATTCTCATTGCCCAGGCTGGCAGAGGGGGCTCCAGAAGCAGCAGCCAGATACTGAGGCCACACTGGCTGGGAAGGGTCTCTGCAGTCACACCATTTATCATGGCTGGGAACTGCCTGTCTTGGTTAAATGGTTCTGAATTAGGATTCTCACTGGAATACCGCAGCATTAGTTTACATGTGGCATCCGGGGACCTAATGTGGCATCCAGGGACCTAAATGCCTATCTGCAAGAGCATTTGTACAATAACTTCTGCAAATGCCAAAGTTGGGGAAAAAAAAAATCTCTTGCTGTCAGATATAGTGGTGCATGACTGTAATTCCAGCTACACAGGAGGCTGAGGTAAGAGGATTCCAAGTATAAGGCCAGTCTGGTAACTTTCCTATGTACACATGTGAATACACTTCAGTGAATCTCCACATCATGTACAACCACTAGACAGGGATCCTAATTTGAATAAGATGCACTCCATGTTTATATAAATATGTCAAAATATACTCTACTGTCATATATAACTACAAAGAACAAATAAAAAAATTAAAGCGTTAGAGATCTAGCTTAGTGCTTGCCTAGCATGTTGGACGCCCTGGGATCAATGCCCTGTACCAAAAAATAAAAATAAAAATCTGTGCTGAAGAGGAGGAAGATGGTGAGAATGAGGTCAGATTTGTGCCTCGGGATCAATCAGCACTGCAGGCAGGGTTCACTGCAGTATATAGGTGCCAGGCCCGGCATCCCCTCCTGAGGATGAAGACGCAGATGATCACAATGGAGAACACGGTGAGGAGGCACACAGTCAGGACAGGGGATATGCCCACATTTTATACCCGTGAAGAAAGATGATCCCATATAACAGCACAGGGCAGAGTCACCTGGACTGAGGGGAAGGAACGCTTTCTCTGTCTGGGAGCAGTGGAGCATCAGGCAGGGGTTGGGACAGAGATCCACTAAGGGACTATGAAGACAGGAGGGAGGAAACCACACCAATAGTTACTGGACAGTCTGAGGATGAGGTGTTCACCACTGAAAATGGATTCTGCTGCTCTAAGATCCTGTTCCTAACTGCAGGAGAGAACTGCGGCCCTTTCACTATGGATTGGAGTTGATGAGTCTTTTTCCTTCTCCGAAACACACTTAAACCAGTTCTTTCTTGGGACAAACTAGACTGACACAGCAACTTGTCACCAGCAGAAGAAACCGTAACTTTTATTCATAAAGATGAATTAACTTAACCAAGACGATATTTGTATTTTATCATATACCTAAAAACTTCCTGTGTCTGGCTGCCCCCTGAGTAGGCCTCTAACTCCAGCCTTCGTAACACTGTACACCAGCCTACCTGGTGAAAGATACAGAACTTGGCTATGCAGGCAGACTGGGAAAGAGGCAGAAGCAAAGAAATGCCTGCTTGGGGCCCAAGGATACGCTCACTCCAAAAAGGAAAGACCAAGAGCTCAGAGAAATTATGGGCTCTGCTCCCACAGGGGCAAGTGTTCTACTAGTTTGGGATCCAGATTAATTAATTAGGCCATCTCTATGTAGCCTTTTCAAGCAAGCCACACCCACCGCTGACTGGCTCTTGCTGCTTCTGCCCTGTCCCCCCAGCCTGCTGTTACAGTCTCATAGGGGATATCATTTCTCTTCCCACCTGTGGGCTAGTTTTCTATAATAGAACAGTGAGAAATCCTCAATGTTCTTCAAATGATAACTGTTTTGTCTTTGAGTAGCTTAACAAATCTAGGTTTTCTATATTACTGTGTTCTTATTCTTGATTAAAGCCATTAATTGATGTTTTTTAAAAAGTAATGCTGGCAAAAAAAATTACAGTAAGCCTAGTAATCAGACTTACAAAATTGCCTATATTGCAGTGACTAAAAAATGTTTGATCTAAATTCTGAACAAATGTCAGCTGGGCTGTCAGAAGACTAATAGAAACTAAGACAGAAGTGGAATGTGAATGATTTACAACAATCTTACTTTTACAGTTTGCCGAAGCTGCTTCAGTTTATCTGTCTGCATAAGCCTACGAGTAAGAAATCCTTTTGCCAAGGCAGTTATTCTGTTAAATTTTGCTTGTACTTCTGGGTTAAAAACCTAGGAGAAATGAGAAAGACAGTGTTTAAGAAACTGAGCACTCTATTCAATTGTTTTTCTTAATCTATTCCAATAAGCTAAATTCCTCTCTATTTGCTCTGTGTAGTTCCCCATGTACCAAAAGCTAAGCTAATTTGATGTGTGGAAAAAATACTGATGCTTTTCTTTTCAGCCTAAAATAACATAGCTCTCAAAAAAAAAAGATAGGCAGCTCCAGCATGACAGTGGTGCACACCTGTAATTCCAGCAATTCAGGAGGCTAAGACAAGAAGATTGCAAGTCTGAGGCCAGCCTGGATAACTGAGACCCTATCTCATAAATTTTTTAAAAGTGCTGGGGATGTAGCTCAGAGGTACAGCACTCCCAGGTTCAATCCTCAATATATATATATAAAAAAAAGATAGGTGGATAAATAGACATATATCAAGTTTGCCCACCTGAGACCATCCAGTTTGGGCCCTTCCAAAAGGCCTTGTAACTGAGAGTTTGGTCATACCACTAGTTGATGATCCCCAGAGGTAGAAGGGTGCTTCATTTGCAGAACCAAAGCTATATTGTAATGCAGAATTTGCGAAACCTAGAGAAATGTACATACATATTATACTTGATGTCATATAATCAGAATATGCAGAACATCCAAGTAAACATTTGTGACTCAATAAGAACAACATCTGCCTCTGAAACTGACCCACAAGTGAACTTAAAATATTCATGGACTTCAAGCTTATGCACCAGATGGATCTTTTCAACATAAAAAGCATCTCAAGATAATTGATGCCATGAAGATAAGCTCTTACAGGGACTGGGGAATTAAAGGTAACTCAAGATCATTCGGGAGATAAAGACCTATGCCTGCACGTGCAGCCTGTCACCTGCTGCAGCAATGAACACAGACTGGGCTCTGGGACAAACTTCCGGTATTTCCCTTGCTAACAAGTCTCTGCTCACAAACACCTGCTCACCGGCCTTTGATCTACTCTCATTTCAATTTTCACCACTTACTAAGCAGCTGGCAAACAGCAGTGGGATAAGCATGGAATTACTTGAAAAAGGAAGCTACACTTTTAAAAGTATGCCAGATAAAATATCTTCCTGTAGGACAATGTTTTCCAAATGAAAAGGAATTTTTTAATATTTACCAGAACTATTTGAATTTGAAGTATGGAATGAGTCCACTTGAGACAGCACTGTGTCCAGCAAACTAGAGTCACTTATTTTCCTCCATTCTAACTCTGATGCAGTGTTAATGTTCAATCCAGAGAATTCGGCTGTAATCACCTTCTTCTCTTTTAACATTTTCTCCTGTTCTTCTATTTCCTATAGATTAACAGTTTATTATAGTATGCTAATCCTTTTAATTATATCCCCAAATAGTATCGTTTTAGGTTGACCCCAAATTATGTGTAATTAACAAACAGCAAATTATTATTTCAAGTTTTACTACTGCAACTAAAATTATGACATCCATTTTAAAATGTGATAAAGTAACTACAAAAATCTTAAAACAAGAATCCATTTTATGGTATTGCTCTTGTGTATTTAAATACCTATTTGTGAAATACCTTTTAAAAATATTAGAAGTTTTGAATCAAGGATTCACTAAAGTAAGGATTTGAATATTAGAGCTCACATGTTGACAATAAAAATATTACCATGTATGATCCCCTAAAATATACAGGGGGAAAATTAACAAGTATTCTACAGATGGCCAAAATTTGCAGGAATCCTTAACCTTCACCTACCAGCCCTACCCCCACATCCTAATTCCTCACCTTTCGCAGTCGTTCCTGTTCCCTTTCCTGCTCAGCTATGAGGAGTGATAACTGTTGGGCATGCTGTTCTTCTAGCTTCTTCCGCATTTCTTCAAAAGCTAACATCTTGCTTTTTAGTATCTCCTCACCTTCTGAAAAGAAACATGTACCCTCAAATTTAGAAAATTCACTACAAGTCTAATATCTGATATTTTACACCCTCAATTTAAATTATGCTTCTGACCAGAGGGCATTCCTGGATCTGACATAAAGCAAAACAGATAAAGCCAGGTCACCAGTCTGAACCACTTTCTCATCTGTCACTCCTCTTATTTCACGCTACCCAATAAGAAAGGCTTGTATCGCAGCACTTTTACCCTCTCATTCAACAGATCCCAGCATGATGGAGCCCAGACTCTATGTTCAGGCAAGTTCACTTGCAGATGTGGTCCTCAACTGCACCTCACCACTATTTATTTCTTGACTCTTGTCTTCTTCAGTACCACGGAAAGATATCTAATCCAAAAGATTTAATATCCAATCCTAAAGAGCAGATATTAAAATTCCAGATATTTCAGTTACTGACTAAAGAAATTATTAAAAGAAATCATCATGACTATGCAAGCTAACTAAATAGAAAGAGGGGAGACATGTTGCAATGCTGAAATACCAAGTATCATACAGATGCAGCAAGTAGATATTCACAGATTCATCAGTCATACAAGCGATGACTGTTAGCTGAGACAAACATATTAGGTACTATTGCCCTACTGATACACTCTTCAGCTACGGCAATTTACATTTGCTTATGTGCAGTTTTTCATAGGCAAATAGTAGAATTATAATCTTCAGCAAGAAAGGAAAAAGCCCTCAGCCAAACCATTGGATTGACAGGAGTCCAGTCCATACTGTCTCAAGAATTCTGTAAATGAAGATGGACACCAAAAGGCACACCCAGCCGTGGGCAGCCCTCAGCTCCTGCACTGCCTCCCTTGCCCATCCTGACAGCTACTTGGCCTCCTCCTCAACTCGCCTCACCTCACAGGTTCATGAAAGCACTGCAGAACTGCCACTTGATTGGTTTTGTGTTCCTCTGATACTCACAGAAGTGGCCTGTAAGCCATGCTCCTTAAAAGGTGGTTTTAAGCATTTTTGCCTTAGCCTTACTTTTCCTATAAATCCTAAGAATTTAATTGATGTCTTCCAGGTACATAAAGAAGAATTACTAACCAAGATAACAAAGGAACAATAAAGACAGGCACTAACAAGCTGTTAATATAAAACTGGATGTAACAGAAAGAAGAATCATCCTTCAAATACAACTCAGAGCCTCATTTGTGATAATTACTCTAACAATTTGATGTTAACAGTGTTTATCAAAGGGCAAACAACATGAAGACCTCACTACAAATCAAAGAGCAAACTGGTAAAAACACTGAAATCCTAGTCCAATGGAAGACCTCACAGCAAAACACTGGATTAAAACTATGATGTTTCATGCCAGCATTTCCTCCACTCATTAATATTTTGATACCAAGTAGAACACGAAGTTTCATTTTTTAAATAAAAAGTCCTTTTAAGAAAGTCTAACAAATGGCAACAAACTAGAGTTGATTATATGCTTTCTGATAAGACAAACGAAACTAAGTTCCCTTATGAATAGATGACAACTATTATTTTGTAAAAAGTCAACTAAAAGTATTAAAACCAAGGGACCATCTTCTTGGGAGGACTCAAATACATCAAAGGTTCCTTACCTTTGGTACTAGCGTCTAACATTTTATTCTTGTTAACGTAGACAGATCCCTTGAGGTATCTTTGTTCTGGCAAATGCTGCCTCTCCTGTTCAGCTATTCCAGTTGTTATGACATAAGGGCAGTTTTCCTTTTGCAAACTATCAATATCTAAATCAAGTCTCCGCTTAACTTTTTCAAAACTATTATCCAGAAACTGTTCATTTCCACAGGACACCATGGGGGTGTCCATCTCTTGTCTGGCATTATGGTTTTGCATCAGTAAAGGAGATGGGTTTTTTACATCGTAAGACTTATTCAGTTCCATCTGTAAACTGCAGGAGTTTTTCTCTACCGTACTGGCTGACTTGAGTGCACTCCCGGTTCCAAGGTTGTGACTTGCTATGCACTGCCTGGTGGCACATGGTTCCTGCACTTTGGGCACCACAGGACCAGCACTATTCATCTTGTGTGCCTCTCTCTCATCGGATGTCAGCTGACCTTCCACAGTAGCAAGTCCATGCATAACTTTATTTTCTAACTGATTTCCTAAGGATTGACATACCTGACTTGATTTACCAACAACCATATCCTCTATGGCTTCGGATACATTTTTGCTAACATAAACTGAACTGGAACAAATTCCCGCTAAGTCAACTGGTAACTTTGGCACAGTTTCTGGTACATTGGTTTTTTCATCAATATCTGGAACAATCATGTCCACTGCCTGTTCTTTTCCTTTAGGGCTTAACTCACAGGCATTTATTGGGTTATTTATAAGTATATGACATGCTGATGATGGCCTGGAACGCCTTCGATGCATTTTAGGACTCAAACTTGGCTCTGGACTAGGTAGTTTGGCATATGAACCTGTAAGACTTTTGATAACATTATGTTCAGTAATAAAAGTGGGAATAACTTTAAAATCAGATTCAGAATCTGGAACAGTGGGATGGCCAGTTTGTACAGGGATGTCTACTTTAGAAAAGCTAGCTAAAGTTGATGTAGTCATGCTGCTTGCCTGAGAGGAAGCACCCTGGAGAAGGACATTTGATTTATTAAGGCTTGGTTTGTCAGGAATCACTGAGACACAGTGTTTGCCCATCAACGCGGCTTTCTCCTTCACACAGTTGGTCACTCCAGCAGCATCATTTTCTTTGTCTGAATGACTCTCATTAACGCTCCTCTTTGCAGTGCTTCTGCGTCTAGATTGCTCCCTTTCTATATATTCCTTTGACTTTTTCATCAGGTTCTGAAGACTCATTATGTATGGATCTGAGGTGACTTCTGTCCAAAGTGATGAATCCTGCTCTTCATTTGTTGCATGGAGACCATCAGAAACAAGAGTCCCCTGTGAGGTTGCTGAGATCTTTGGAGATGCTTCATTTTCTGTGTGACTAATATTTGACCTATCACACTGCTTCAGAGAATTAAACCCTTCTGAATCTCTAGCTAAGCCTATGCCATTAGGTTTACATTGGTCCTCAGTATCCAATGGCAAAATTCCAGTTTTCTTTTCGATCTTTGCCAAAGTAGAGTGTTCAGTGGGGCTTGGCAAGCTATTTGGAAATGTAGCAGGAACATTCAAGTTTCTGACTTCTGAATTAGAGTAAACAGTTTCAATCTCCCACTGATCAAAATCACTGGCATTAGGTGCTTTTCTAACCTGAAAAAGGACATTTGAAAATTAATGTCTTCACTGAACAAAAAGGTTTGATTTTTACTGCTTTCTATAAAACAGAAATTGAAGATTCAGAGTTCTGACATTTGAAAACCAAAGCCAAACTAAGATGACTAGTTTTTAATGGTATCCTCTATCACATGGGAATCAAATTATTATAAAAAAATCTACTGGTCATCCTAGCCTTTTTATTAAAAAAGAAGAAATTATCTAATCAGATACAAATATGAACATATGTATACAGATTCACACCCATGTGAAATTCCATCTCAGAACAAAGTATTTTCCTTAACTTTCTTCTGGTTATATGGATTTAACATCATCCATCAATTGTTCCTCCTAGGGAAGCTTCATCTAAGATTAATAGAAGCAATAAATACCAAGCAATTAAATGTCTTACACATAAATGATTCCTTCTCCAACAAACTTGTTTAGAACATTGATTAAGCAAAAAATAATTAAGTAGTGACTCCTTCCTCCCACATACTTACTCAAAGTTTAAAAGGCCTCCATAAAATGAGGCAATTTGATAGTAAATAATAGCTTATCCATGTAGCTTAAATTACTTAGAAATAAAAAATGAAATTTCAAGTTAAAACTCAATTCAATTCATAAAACAAAATTCAATTAGGTTACCCGGCAAAGAGTTAAAACAGCAGCCTGTTAATGTGTTTTGAAATAAGCGAAAGTGGTAAACATTTGATACATTTAGATGAAGACACTATATATATATAAGAGATCTAAAGAATAAAAAATTAGGCCGGGCATGGTGGCGCACGCCTGTAATCCAAGTGACTTGGGAGGCTGAGTCAGGAGGATGGCGAGTTCAAAGCCAGCCTCAGCAATTTAGCGAGGCCCTAAGCAACTCAGTGAGACCCTGTCTCTAAATAAAATACAAAATAGGGCTGGGGATGTGGCTCAGTGGCCAAGTGTCCCTGAGTTCAATCTCTGGTTCCAAAAAAATAAAAAAATAAAAAATAAAAAAATAAAGAATAAAAAATTATATTTTGTATCTCAACAATCCAACTTTGCGAAATAATAAAAAGCAAATTAGGATAGTTTCTAAAGATTATAAAAACACATATTAAACTACCAGAAAACATTATAGAATTATATGAATGTGGACCCCAAAATCCAATATTAAAAGACTTGGGGGTTGTTTTGTATATGCTCGTTTTTTCCCTAGGCCATATGGCCCTCTGGTTTTAACTTACAAATCCCAAGACACGTAATGGTCTCCAGGTACACTATGCAATAAACAACACAACAGGTGTTCTTAGTCACGCCCTCAGAACCACAATCACCCAAATGGGACGCATTTTCATCAAATCCACAAACATGTCCATAAGTTTAAGCAAGAAATTATTTCTTTACATAAAATCTCTCACATTTCACATTTATGATATTCAGTAGCTATAATTTGTATATACTACTAACATGAGCCTTTGGTTAAACAAGCTAAATTTCTAAAATAATCTATTATTGAAACAGGTTTTATATGTGAAACACACCTTAGAAATCTTTGTATTATATACACTTTCTCTATCTGAATGACAAATCATTACAGGTCAACATTTACATGTTCTTTTAAACAGATTTTCGAACTCAACAATAATTTTATTAGTAGTGTATCTGATACATTCCTCAATGAACCAAGAACAATGTGACATTTTTGTTGCATTGCAGGAAATATTAAGTCAAAACCCCCCTCTTATTAAGTCCTATGTGTTATATTTTTAATCCTAATATGGATAGTAATTATAATCTATAAATTAAAATTTATTACTCACATTACATATTACCCAGAGAAATGAAGGTAGCAGCTAGTGAGAAATACCCTAAGGTTCATTATACATGAGTCATCTAGTATGAATCACAAAGAGAAACCACAACCCTTAAGATTAAGAAAAAATAAATAAAAACCAACAAAATAATGAAATAATGCTACGTACAGCAGAAATTATTTGTTAATCTAATTTGTTTCTCTTTTTAGTATGACAAGATTCAAGACTTTAAAACAAATTGTTAATACAAATCTAACCTAAAAAAAATAATTGCAAAAGGTGTAGAAATGTTTGATTTCAGTTTGGATCTAGAATATATCTGGGTAATTACATTTATCTGAGTTGCATTTTTTGTATCTACAAGCATAATTTTCACACACACAAAAGGGGGGGGGGCAGTTATTTACTTTAGCTGAGAATGAGAATAAGGTCCTTCAGTCAATACTCTGATTAGTTCAGGGGTTAACCACAATGGCCAATTCTATCATTTCATCACTGAGAATTCAATGTTTTTAGAGTCATAAGACAGACAATAAGCAATTATATTCAGTGTATGGTGCCTTGTCTAAGTACCTTCTGATTCAAGTACTGAGCATCACTAAGAAGCAAGTGAATTCTCTTTGGAGTAACTGAAATGGAATATCACAAATTATAAAGCTTCTCAAATATAACAGTAAAGCATATTATTAACCAGTTAAGTGTAAACACATTTCTGAAAAATTAACATCAATGCTTACTCGATGATTTCTTAATTATAATCTAAAAGAATTTGAGTTACACACCTGAACATTTTCAAGAATCTCCTGAACACGAGTCAGTAATGCTTTCTTCCTATTAACCTGCTTTCTGGCCTCTACATCAAGGGCTTTCTGCTTTTCTTGTTGTAGTTCCTTTCTCTTCTCAATGTTTAGCTGTAAGACACCATAAAAATGTTGTTATTTTTCAATGATAAAATATAAAATCAAGAACTTTTGGATAAGACTGATTTAAAACCATGTGCAAAATTAATCTATACTGAAAGAAATCTGGACAGTGACTGGGATGGGGCATGTGGGGCCTTTCTATGGTGATGAAAATGCTCTGTGTGGGCCTGAGTTAAAAGGGTGTATACAACATATCAGAACTCAAGGACCCGTCCATTTCACTAAATGTAAATTATTTTCAATTGGAAAAAAAAAAAAGTTACATGAAAGAAAAATATTGTGCATTGATCAATGTCCTAAAATGACAGAAATAAAATTAATTAGCTCTTTGGGTCAATGCTGAGATTTTAATTTGAGAACAACTCACTTCACTGACTCAGATTCTTCAATTTCTAATCTTCCAATTGGTACACATTTACTTCTTTGCTGCCCTCAAGAAAATGTTGAAAGGTTTCATGATGAAAGAAACATAATGTTTTCTTTGCCAACAAAATTAGAACACATTTTTATCCCACTTTATATTCTCCAATAAAAATCTAATTGTGTAAGCTGGGCGTGGTGGCACACACCTATAATCCTAGCAACTCAGGAGGAGGAGGCAAGAGGATCGGGAGCTCAAAGCCAGCACGTACCAACTCATCAAGACCCTGTCTCTAAATAAAAAAAAAAAAAGGGCTGGGGATGTGGCTCAGGGGTTAAGTGCCCCTGTGTTCAATTTCTGGTACCAAAAAAATAAAAAATAAAAAATAAATGTAATGTGTGTAAAAAATTGAAGGCATCCAAGTTTTATTTTGTTTTTCTTTTGTAGTACTAGGGTTTGAATGTAGGGGTACTCTGTCACTGAGTTACATCCCCAGCCCTTTTTATTTCTTATTTGGAGAAAGGGTCTCACTAAGGGCTGGCCTTGAACTTACGGGCTTCTGCCTCCTGGACTGGTGCACTATATACTCTTTTAGCGGATTCAATCTCAATTTACTAAGTCCTAGGAAGTTTAGTCAAGACTTATTTCAGAGTTTCATAAACAGAAAATGTGTCCTAAAAATTATTCAAAATTTCACTAGTCATCTATCAAATACAACATAAAAGCACAGATAGGGACAGACATAAGATTTTGCTGTTAAATAAATAATTGATGGGGTTTAGACACGACAATATGCCTCAGACATTTTGTTCCATGTTAAATCAGGCAGCACATGTTATCAAATAGCTGATAAAAATGTTGCTTTAAAATGTTTTCCTATTTGTATTGTATCAAAAAATCATTACAGTTTGCTTGCTAATCAAAAACGGGAAATGTATACATTTATAGCACCAACTGGTAGTCACCATAAGCAAGTATTCAAACTAAACACATTAGAGAGACAACTAAACATTATGTAACTTCTGATTTAATTTAATACAATGTATACACCACCATCTCAAAGGAGTTCTTGCCAAAAATGTTTAATCTGACTCTAAACAAACTTTTAGACTTAAATTCCCATTTACTGCAGTTGGAGGGACTACAGGAACAAGTTAAATATTATCACAAGGAACCAATCAGACAAATCTAAAGTGCAAGGCATTCTCCAAGACAATAGGTCTGGTCTCTATAATTTCAGTATTTTTTTTTTAAATCAGAGGCGCCAGACGTGGCACACATTTGTAATCCCAGCAGCTTGGGAGGCTGAGGCAGCAATATAGCAAATTCAAAGCCAAACTGAGCAACTTAGCAAGACATTGTCTCAATATAAAAATAGATAAATAAAAAGGGCTGGGGATGTTGCTCAGTGATTGAGTGCCTCTGGGTTTAATACCTGGTACCAAAAAAAAAAAAAAAAAAAAAAAA
>JAJEJO010000695.1:160889-224238 GCA_020662805.1 Glaucomys volans | reverse complement strand
AAAAAAAAAAAAAAAAAAAAAAAAAAAAAAGGAAGAGGGTCTGTTCTATATTAAAAGAGATTATAATAAGCAAATGCTATTTGTGAACTAAACATATATATTAGGAAAAAAACAGCCTTAACCAGGTGCAGAGGCGCATGCCTATAATCCCAGCAATTCAGGAGGCTGAGGGAGGAGGATCACAAGTTTGAGGCCAGTCTCAGCAATTTATGAGACCCTGACTCAAAATAAAAAATAAAAAGGACTGGGGAGTGGATTTAGCTCATCAGTAAAGCATTCCTGGGCTCAATCCTCAGTGCAAAACCAGAATAAAGAAAAAAAAAACAGCTATAAAAGACATTTTGAATACAAATGGGAAAATGTGAATATGAACAGAATATTAGATGCTACTAAAATTTATAGATTTTGTTACCATGCAATAATGGTGTTAGGATTTTTTATAGGAGAATGTCCTTATTTTTAGAAAATACGTAACAAAATATTTAGGGAAGAAGTGTTATAAACGTGCAATTTTCAAATGGTTAGGCAATTTTTTAAATGCATATATTTTTATGTATAGATATGTGTGTACATAATACTATAAACATCACAAAGGAAAGATTACAAAATGTTAATAATTGTTGCATGGAAATGGTAGTCACTGCACTATTCTTTCAAACTTTCTGTATGCAAACATTTCGTTATGGGCAGTTGGCAGAAAATACTGATCTTTTAACACTTATTATACAAAAATAAAGTTAAAACTCACTTTTTCTAATAATATTAAATTTCTGATTTAAAACCAAGTCCCATTTAAAAAATATTCAGTCAGTATCAAGTGTATATAATAGCAAATGTGGACTGCCTAGCATCCTATATTCCTTACACCTTCCTAGACCAAAAAAAAAAAACTACACCTTTTTTTTTGTGTGGTTCCAGGGATTGAGTCCAGGGGTGCTTAACCATGAGACACATCCCCAGCCCCTTTTTTAAAATTTTTTAATTTTTTTTTTTAATTTTGAAACAGGGTCTCACTAAGTTGCTTAGGACCTCAATAAGTTGCTGAGGCTGGCCTTCCACTTGTTATACTCCTGCCTCAGCCTTTGCACTCCTGGGATTACAGGTGTGCGCCACCATGCCAACCTAATACACCATTCTTTTAAAACCACCAATAATTAACATATATTGAGTACTTCCCATGATCCAGGAAGTATTCTCAGCATTTTACATATATTAGTTCATTCAGTCCTCAAAACAGCCTTATAACGTAGGCACTGTTTTTATCCCATTTAATAAATTAAGGAAATAGATCATAAAGGCCAAAGGTTCCAGAACCTGCACTTTTAGCTACTACTCTACACTGTCTGAGAGCCCGTGACATGAGTTGTACACAGAGAGCCTTCAAAGCCAGAACTTTTAGATCTATCTTACTGTTTCATGGCATGTATAAAATTCCATAAAATAGACTACAGTGAAGCTAATCCACTATAAATGAACATTCAGATTGTTCATTAATCTCTTGCTATTTTAAACAACACTGCTATAACTTGTATTTTTTATGTGCACCTATAATTGTAGGATATTCCCCAAAAAGGAATTACTGAATCAAAGTTATGTACACTTCCAAACACTACCAAACTGCTCACCAAAAAATAAAATCCACTGACTTTCTTAGTCAGTGTGCATTAAAGGTCCTTTCTCCCTACAACCTAAGAAACTCGAGGGTCCTATCCAATCTTCACAAATCTAGTAGGTGCTAACTCATTTGTATTTTTCTGATTATGAACAAACATTAGACATCCTTTCAAATATTTATAAGACTTTTATTTGTTTTTCTGTGAGCTATGTTAGTCTTTCATTAGAGAAAATAATTCCTTAAAAACAAAGGTTTACCAGTGGAGAAAGCACAGCCACTCCATGGAAGCGAATAAGTGAAATACTTTCAGACTGAGCAGGTAGAAAGCTCTCTGTGGATAGTGATGCTTCTTGGATTCTGGCAAGAGTTTTTTCACAGAACTCCTCATACTCCTCCATCTTCCCACAATCACACTACAAGAGAGAAAAATGTTACTTTTCATGTGCTGAGAAAAATAGATCTTAATTATTTGGCAAATTTTGTAGAGTATGAAACACTAGAATTCACCAGTCATACAACTGGCATTCCCAGAACTGTCCCACTGATCAGGAGCTCATTCTAGGGTATAGGAAAACACCTGAAGACCCGGGAAAGACTTGCTTCATATATTAATTTTTTATCAACATTTTTGCATGAAAATTCGTGTTTAAATATGACTAGAGAGTACTATGAGTTCACAGTGAAACCTTCTTACAGGAAAAAAGTTCTACAGTTCTTTAAGATTATGGATTATAAAACAGAATATTATATTTTCTTTAAAAGGTCTTATCTACATAGCCCAAGAAAAACTGTACCAAGCCGGGCATGGTGGCGCACGCCTGTAATCCCAGGGGCACAGTAGGCTGAGGCAGGAGAATCTCGAGTTCAAAGCCAGCCTCAGCAAGGGCAAGGTGCTAAGCGACTCAGTGAGACCCTGTCTCTAATAAAATACAAAAAATAGGGCTGGGGATGTGGCTCAGTCACCAAGTGCCCCTGGGTTCAATCCCTGGTTCCAAAAAAAGAAAAAAAAAACACTATACCATACAAAAGTAGCAATGCTTTTGCAGGAAAGAAAAGGCTATTTAAATAAAATACCTAATTTTAAAAATTATTTTTCTATTATGAAGTTCAAAGACACTTCTATCTTAAGACTGCTTCATGACACCTTGGCCACAAGCCAACTCAGCCAGGGGTAGAATGCAGAAAATCTATTGGCTCTGGAATTAATTCTATTGTTGAAACCTGCAACCATCACCAAGCTACTTTAAACAGTCAGCAATTCTGAAATTTCAGGGAAACTGTGCTGATGGTTATGAAAATCCCACATAACAATAAGAATGAGCCTTGGTAGTCATTCCCTTAGCAAGTGCTAAATAGTTATTGATCGCTGTTTGCACAGCATTATGTGTGGTTGTTTCCTTTAAATGGGCAAGGGAAAATAGCAAACGAGACACCATCAGAATCGTAACTGGCAAGGGAACTGGTAAACTCTGAAACAGAAAACCTTGTACAATAATGTTGCTTTCAGTGTTCATTTTAAAACAATTTGCTACTCAACAGAAAAAAGAGTACAAGGAAATTTAATTCACAACATGGGATATACAAACATGAAAAAAGATTCAATACAACACTGTCCTAGGTTTCAGAGTACTTAAAAATTTAGTACACTAAAGTGTCAGAGACAAAGTATAGTACAATTAGAAATGAAGAAAAAACATATTCAAAATTATGATTAGATTATGGGATTATGCTTTTTCTTTATTTTTTTTCTTTTTCTTTTTTTGTGGTGCTGGGGATTGAACCCAGGGCCTTGTGCATGCAAGGCAAGCACTCTACCAACTGAGCTATATCCCCAGCCTATGTTGCTACATACAGCAACCAACAGTTGACCAACAGTTGACCAACAGTTTTAGCAATAATAAAACTTCTTCCTACAATTCCATCAATTGTACTCATTTCTATGCTCAATTTATGCAAAGTAAGTCTAATTTCAAAGGAATGGTTCTCTAGACTGCAAATGAGTCTATTTTAAAAGTTTATATTCATAAAAAAGCAAAAGTAAAAACCACAATACACTTCATAGCTTAACCATCTTTATTCTAGGTTCCAACACACATTATGATACCTAGATACCCAAAATATGCAGTAGCTAAGACATAAGAGAAAGTCAAATAAATCCATTTCGGCTGAAATACTTTAAAGTATTTTACATCCAGCATTATAGGGAACACAAACATATTTTTTGTACAAATAATGTAATACACTTTCTACAGATGTGTAAGCAAAGGAGCTGGGGGTGTGGTTCAGCAATAGAGTGCTTGCCTGATATGCCTAAGGCTCTGTTCAATCCCAGCACTACAAAAAAAATAAAAATAAAAAATAGACACACACACACACACACACACACGAGATACACATAATAAGCACACAAACAAAGCATGAAATTCGATTTTAAAGGTCTGGAAATTTAAGGAAATAAACTATATCAATAGTTTCATTATTCTTTTAACTACATAAAAGAAAGGTGCCTCACTGTTTCAGAAAGTTATTCACAATCCTTAAATAGTATAAGTATTTCTACACATCGAAGATGTATTGTAACATTGTTACAGAATAACCTACTGGATATGACAATTCAATAACCATTCAAATACAAATGCTCACATGAAGGTCGTGGAAGGCACCAAATGATCCTGAGTATGACTAGATCCTTTTCATCCTTTAGGCTCAGCTTGGATGTACCCTACTCAGAGGCCATCCATGATTATCCCACCCAAATTAACTCTTCCTCAGTCACTATCACATTACCCCACTGTCCCAATTTTCATGGCACTTACCACGATCTGCAATTATCTTGTTTATTTCCTGGGTTTTGTCTGTCTTGCTCCACCAAAACATAAGCTCCATAAGCATAAGTGCCTTCTCAGTCTTGCTCACTGAATCCCCATTACACAGAACAGTGTCGGCATACAGAAGGCACTTAATGAGAGCAGTGAATAAGTGAATTAGGATAAATGGTTCAAATCATAATGTAAATCAGAAGAAAAAAGAAGAGGGTAGACGATACAGCAAAAAACTAGCAAGGAAGAATGAAATTTACAGAGTAGTCCTTGCATGGATGATTCTATTCCCAGAGAAACTTCTACCTCTAAACTGCAAAGGTAACCATTTAAAAAGGGAACAGTCCACATCCCACAATTAAGCAAGAGGGCACTACGACTCTCACACCACAATTACCACTGCCAGTAAGGTTTCAATTGACTTACAAGGCTATCCCAGTCACAAATCTCCGGCCCCATACTTTACCATCAGGCATTACTGGTCCACTTCCATTAATCCAGCTTCAGCAGGTTCAGGCAAGCCCTGTCTTCTCCATTTATATCAGAGTACACTGACCCTGTCCAAATGAGCCTCTCTGCAAACCCCACAGATTCATAGACCTGTCTGCCCCTTTACCAGTGCTCTGCCAGAAATGTCACTGCAGGGGAGGGTACAAATAATCCCAAACACATCCCAGCTGGTTGTTCCCCGTTTCCCCAAAGATTTTTTGTACAGGAAAGACCTCTCACTCAGGCACATCCTAGCTGCAAATTCATTGTAAGCCAGTCCGGATCCTTGCACTTCAGTTTCCTTGTCGATAAAATGGGGAACGCCAGGGTATCTGTCTCAAAGGGATTATGTGAAAATGCAGTAGACTAATAACAACGCCTATACGTCCTTGATCACACTTGCGGGAAAGTGCAAAAAGCATCAATAAACAAGAGCTGCTCTTCTTACTGGAGAGCATAATGCTGCTGCTGCTGCTCTCTATCACTAGCCTATGAACTCCTGGATGACACCGACAGTGCTCGTTCCTGGTCAGATTTAAATGCAACTTAAAAACGAGAGGGCTGCTTCGACCCCTCCCCATCAGATCGCTCTCTGAACGGGTGCCCTTTGCTTGAACTGGGGTTAGGGCAGTGGGATTGCAACTGGACCGGAGAAGCCGAGGGTGGGAACGATCCAGCATCATCCGGAGAATTCGCTTTACTATGATCATTCTCACCCTCTGCCCCAGAGTCGCTAAGGCGGCGTGCACAGCGCTCCCAAGGCCTTCGGTTGTAGTCACCGGCCATTCGAAACGGCCAACGCACAGCCATGGGGACGCCTCGCGGGGGGATGAAGCGAAATGGCCCAAGCGTCTGGCCACCCGGAGGGGTTTCGGCTCCGGCCCGAGGAGACCCCCCGCCCGGGCACCCTCTGCCCTCCCTGCCCAGGTGCTGCCAGCATCCGAGCATCAGCTCCGCGCTCGGCGCCGCCGGCCCCCGGACACCCGCTCCTCACCCCCCGGAGCCCTGCCCCGGCCCGAAGCCCGGGAACCCGGCGAAGAGCCCGCCCTCAGCCCCACAGGGCGCCAACTCCGCCTCGTCAGGTCGCCCCTGCGCTTGGACCCCCGAGGTCCAGGACCTTCTTGGTGCACATACCTGATTCCCCCACGGCCCCGTCAGCCTCTCTCCCCTCGCCACGGGCCTTGTCAGGAAGCAGCAGACTCAATTGGTTCTGACAGAGCGCAGCTCGATGCGCCGCCGCCTTCTCCTTCTCCTCCCCGCCATATTACGGGTCTCTCGGGCGGCAACGCGGGCTCCTGGCAACCGCCGCCGCCGCCGCCAGCCGAACTCCTCCCCTCAGGGCCGGTACTTCCGGTGGTTGCTTCCCGGACAGTTTACAACGGTTGGACCCTATAAAACTACAACCCCCAAGTGCATTGCGCGTCCTTGACAGGGGCGGTGTTGCTTACGATAAGCGAGATGCACGCTGGGAAACGTAGTCTTCACTGCAAGCCAAGCCATCTTAATCAAAACTCCTTAAGACAGGAACGCTTCTGAGCGTCTCAAGAATGTTCCTTAGTTGCCGTTTTTTACTCATCTGTGTAGAGATAATCTCCTCCTGTGTGGTCGTTGGGAAACAACATTCACCAAAATGTTTCCTCTGTAAATAAAAAAAACGCTGAATCCTGATGCCAACTCCAAACCTTAATACATCTGTGCCTTTTTTGCAAGTCAGTGGGAAAATACGTCCAAGGTGAAAGGTAACAGGTTCAATGTGGCAGCGAAAGCCCCGCATCTTTTCCAGACTTCTCTGTCTAAACGTCATGTTGCCAGTATGTTTTAGCTGTCCCATTTCCGTTCTCCAGTTTGACTCTCTTAGTGATCCTCCTTCCGGTACCTATTTTTGCATATGTAAAATGTGGATTTTAAAAGTGCCTATTACAAGTGTGATTGCGAGGCACAAATGAGATAACTCTTGCACAGGTAAGCCTTCAGTCGGGGAGGGAGGAGTAAGATTAGGAGAAGGAGGAAGAGTGAAAAGGTCACAAATCACCTGAGGGGCTTGATAACACGCCCGACCGCTCAGTTCCCTTCACCTCCCCTCAGTTTCCTCATCCATAAAACATGGAAATTATTAAAATACTTTCCAGGTATTAATCCGACTGTGCCTCCTTTTCTCTTTCATTCCTTAGTACTCTGGAAGATCCTCTTAAAGGCGACTGAAATGAGTCTACTAAGATAACAATACCTACTTCCTGAGGCCGTGGCAAGAATTTTGAGATATGCATATGCAGTGTTTGCTAGCACAGTACCTGGAACATGGTAAGTGCCCTGCAAATGTTTGTTGTACTTGGTAACACCACTGCCTCTCGCCACTCCCCTCCACCCCACCCCCGGCGAGTGCAAATCCAGTAAGAGCACCCTGTCAGTCCAGTTCACAGCACGTGGACCAGTGTTTGACAGATTTTGAATTTAAGATATTCTAAGCGTCCCGCCCCTCAAGGTCCCCAGGATTTAGGTTTCCTGGAGGGCAGTCACAGGAGTCACTAAGGTCTCTGGCCTTCTTCCCCAGCCCTTTCCAGCCTAGGAGGCTGAGAGTCCGGGCTGAAGTCCTGGCCCGGGACTGCCCGAGGCGACTTGGAACCTGAGCCTGGGGCCTGAGCCCTCCCCGTTGCCATGGCAGCGGCTCCGCCCCTAGCGCTGGAGATCCCGGCCCCTGATTGGTTGGGCCGCGGGCTCCCTCCCTGGATGGGTCCGCCGCCGCCATTGTGCGGCGCTGGTCCGGTCGGAGGGTGCTCGCTGCGGCCAGTGCCTTGGCCTCTCCGGGTCGCTTCTCGCCGTCGGGTTCCAGGAGCCCGGCGGGCCCGGGCTTCCCGTCCGTGCCGGTGCGGGCGCCGGCATGTGGCTGTGGGAGGACCAGGGGGGCCTCCTGGGCCCCTTCTCCTTCCTGCTGCTGCTGCTGCTGCTGGTGACGCGCAGCCCCTTCAATGCCTGCCTCCTCACCGGCAGCCTCTTCGTCCTGCTGCGCTTCTTCAGCTTTGAGCAGGTGCCGTCCGGCAGGGCCCTGCAGGTGCTCAAGCCCCGGGACCGCATCTCCGCCATCGCCCACCGCGGAGGCAGCCACGACGCGCCCGAGAACACGCTGGCGGCCATTCGGCAGGTGAGCCCCCCACGCCTCGCGCCCCTCGGCCCTCGGGAGCTCGGGCTGCCCCCGGCCCTCCCGAGCCTCCCGGTTCCTCCCCGGTCGCCCTCCCGCCGTTCCCCGTCCGTCCACAAAGCTTGCATTGCGGCGTCCCCTGACCCCTCCCGACGTCCAGGAATTCGGCTGCGGTGTTTATAGAACACAGCAGTTGTTCACAGAGGGTCCCTGCTGTCACAGAGCTCCTGTCGCGTGGGGGAAACGACACACACATGAGATACTTGAAGAGAGTAAAAAGTGCAAGTAAGTAACAATGTGCTGAGATTAAAGAGTGACTGGGAGAGAGGAGTTGTACTATTTTAGGGAGATCCTCTCAGAAGGAGTGATAATGGAACTGAAACCAGATTTATGAGACAGAGCCAGCCAGGAGATCTGTCAGCGAAATGCCCCAAGAAAAAGAAATAGCAGTGCAAAGGGCCTGAGAGGAGAGTGACCGAAGCGGCCTTATGTGGTCTGACTTGAACAACAAAATCCGATGTGTGAATGGAGTAGGAAGTGGGCCAGGTCTAATAGGATCTTGATCGGTAAATGAGGTTAGTCTAAGTGGATCACTCTTCCCATATGTCTTTGCTTGACCTCTAAAGTAACCTGGGTCATTCCCTTATCACTGATCTCTCCAGACATATATTTACATTCACACAGACTTGGCACCTGGACTCCTGGTCAATTTTTGCTTCCCTTTTCCACAAGGCACTTCTGAGAATCATGAGATCTCCCAGATCTTGGCAATCTCCAGCTTTCGTAAGAAGAGGATTGTCAGTGGATTAGGCCCTTTTGCATCCGTGTGCAGGCTGTACTTGTATTGGTGGGTTTTGAATCCCTGGGTTCAAAAACAATTTTTTTTAAAAAATTGCATCCATAGCAAACATGACAGCATAACCATTTACACAGCATTTAGATTGTGTTACATATTATAAGTAATTTAGAGATGATTTAAAGTATATGGAAGATATATGCAGATACTACACCATTTTATATAAGGGACTTGGATATCTGAATTTTAGTATCCATGGAAGGTCCTAGAATGAATTCCCCATACCAAGGAACAACTGTATATCTGCTCTTGTTTATGTGAGAAATTATTTTAACATTGAAAAGGTGGGAAAACTGTGACTCAAAGACACAGCTCCTTCTAGAATTCAGCCTTCTGATTCCAAGTCCCAGTGTTCTTTGTCATAGATTAGAATGTTCTCCAGGATGTAAAAACATGGACTTTCTGAAATCTTTTCTTTCTCAAGCTAGAGACAGACACTGTTGTGTAATGAGCAAGTAACTCACATTCCCATGGGTGGTGCCTAGGGAACAACAAGCAGGCACCCTGGGGCAGACCTCAGTTTCCCTGTATGTAAAATAGAAGTGATAATGGTGTCTACCAAATAGGATCTGAGGATTCAGTGAGCTAATCCATGTAAGGTAAGGTTTAGTAAGACTTCCACTAATGTCAGGTATTTATGCCTAAAATCCAAAGATGACTTGATTCTTTAAAATCATCTCACAGCAAAGTTAAAAAAACAAGTCTGAAGAGGGCAACCTTTGAGTTAGTAGAGGGCATCTGAGTTTTTGTGTATAATTGAGTTAAATTTTTCTTAGGCTTCTCTCCCCTGGTTTCTTCCTTTGTGATTGGAAGACCTTGAGAGCAGCTTTTCCAGCCTCTTGTTTAAAAATAATTGTAAAGATATTGATGAAGGTACATAAACTCAAGGAGGTCAGTGAAGTAATACATACAGGGGTAGTACTGTCATGAAAAGAAAGATGATAAATTACTATGGAAGAAAAATATAATTTTCATTGGCTTCCATTTCAACTTACCTTTATGTAAGTTGCATTAAAGGATATCAGTGTTGACTGAGGACAAAAGGCAATCATTAAGTGTTTACGGGTGGTTGTCAGGATTTGGCCAGGAACATGTTTGACTGTATATCAATCATATGAAATGAATGAGGAAGTGTGTTTGTGAAATACATATTCAAACACAGTATTTCATATCCTGTTGTGTTGCACGGAAATTTCAGTTGAATTCTATTCATGTCTTATACGTTTATGTTAAACACATTGTTACATAATGTGATAATGATAATAAACATTTTGCCAAATTGATTCCTGGTCTTAAGAGGAAATAAGATCTGGTAATTCAGTTTGTTAAAATATAAGAGCACTATCAAAGAGCTTTTTAGTAGTAACAGTATTTAAGTTCCAAACGAAGACTGTAGAAGATGAAACTGTGTCCTTCATGTTGACTTGAAAAGAAAGATATAGTTTATGTTCATCGAAGTTTGGGTTTTGTTCTGTCCTGTTCATCATCCCGTTGTACGTTTGCAGTGCATAATTTATATTCTTAAACATTTTGCTATGAAAAATCAGAGAAGGTGTTCTGGCAGTGCTAGAATTTGATAGATTACAAACTAGATGTAGAAATGAAAACTTTATAAATATGAAACAAATGTATTCCAAAGAACAGATACACTATTTAAAATCAGTGGCCAAGGAATGAAACTAAACCCACAGTCCATTCTCTGCACAGGGACCAAAGTGCAGCTTTAAAAATATTAATCAGAGCCAGGTGTGGTGGTGCACGCCAGCAATCCAAGCGACTTGGGAGGCTGAGTCAGGAGGATGGCGAGTTCAAAGCCAGCCTCAGCAACTTAGCGAGGCCCTAAGCAACTCAGTGAGACCATGTCTCTAAATAAAATACAACATAGGGCTGGGGATGTGGTTCAGTGGCCGAGTGCTCCTGAGTTCAATCCCCGGTTCAAAGAAAAAAAAAATTAATCAGAAAGTAGCCTATCTTTATTAATAATCATCCAGTGGCATCCTCTTGCAATTAGATAAAATCTGAATGTGTGTGTGTGTGTGATGGCTGGGGATAGAACCCAGGGCCTTATACGTAGAAGGTAAGTGTCCTACCACTGTGCTACACTCATAGTCCCAAACTTCTTACTAAGGGGACTTACTATTGCTCAGAACAAGAGATGTGGATGGAAGGGATGGCCTTCAGGGTGGTTCATACAGCTAATACAGCTGTTCAGTTTGTGATTGTGGAGGGTATTTTCCAGTCCTCATTGTAGTTACCAGGTGGCCAGTGAGGGCCCAGGCATCATTCTTACATACCAGCATCTGATCTTCACTGGGAGGCTGAGGCAGGAGGATCTCAAGTTCAAAGCCAGCCTCAGCACCCTAGTGAGGCCCTAAGCAACTTAGCAAGACCCTGTCTCAAATAAAATATAAAAGGGCTGGGGATGTGGCTCAGTAGTTACATGCCTCTAGGTTCAATTCCCATTACCAAAAAAGCAGAACAAAACAAAAATAAAAAGACTACATATTATAGAATTCCATTAAATACAATGTCCCAAATGGCAAATCTGGGACAGTTTTGAAAACTGAGTAGTTGCTCAGTACATGACAGAAACATTCAGACTGACTGATCATGGGTGTGGGGCTTCTTTTTGAAAGCAATGAAAGTGTGATTAATGGTTGCACAACTCTGCAAATACTCTTAAAAAAAAACCATTGAATTGTGCACTTTAAATGAGTTTAAGTTATGTAAAAAAAAATTCAAAGTTTGAAAAACTAAGGATAGTGATTCTGAACTTGGTCAGGCTGAGAGATCCTTGTGAAAAAACACTGTTCTACTTTTTATTCTGGTAGTGGAATCTTAAGTTTTTCTCCATTATCAGTAAGCACTAATTAAGTTCTTTCTATGTGTTAAGTTAGAGGGATGACCATTTGGTCCATTTTGATAATTACATAGGCCTGAGTAATCAGCCCTGCAATGCATTTCCCAAAATATTCCTTTGTGCCCTGGGTGAAGTCGGCCCCCTCCCCTGCCTCTGCCTTAAAGCAACCATTGATCTGCTTCCTGTTACTGTACTGGACCATAGTATTCTATTAAAACTGTATTATAATTAAACTATACAGTGTAAAACTGGTTTATGTGAAATTTGTATGTCTAAAAAAATAATGATAGATTTCCCTAAATAAATAAAAAGTAGTATTAATGTGTCTTAGAGCCAAGGACTCATCATTTTGTCTGTCTAACCAGAATAAGGAAAGTATTGGTAAAGAAAGTTAAATGCAGTCATTAGGAAGATCAGGTTTCAAAAACTCTAATGTGGTATTTCTTTTACATACCTTTTGTTTTGGGTTTTAATAAACTCCTCAGAAAAGACATGTATGTGAAAAATCTAACTTTGAAACTTAGAAGAATCTCTAACATGGGGATAGAAAATGATTTAAATAAGGTGGAAAAATCTCCAACTGGAAAGGACATGATTGATAAATTTAACCATATCACCTTTAAAGCCATGTTTAAGAGGTCGCAGTCAATCACAATGTACACTAGCACAGTGCTGTGTGTTGTTATGGGCACTTAAGTGGGTAGTAGATGCACAAAGACACTTTGTATAAAATACACAGAGGGAGTGATTAGGAATGATACATACCAACTTGAAGATAATTGTTACTTCTGGAAAGGAAGGGAAGAGAATGAGGAGGAGAAATTTGGCTCTGTTTGTGATGTTGGTAGTAAAGGCCTAGTGGCCAGAGCACAGCAGCTCCACCACATTCTAGCCCCATTACCCTGTGCAGACTTCTGAATCTTTGTCTCAGTTTCCTCATCTGTAAAAGGGGGGGTTTTGAGAATCAAATGAGCTCAAACATTTAAAACACTTAGAATAGTGCCTGGCAAATAGCAAAGACTCAATAAAGACTGGAGCTGCATCTCAGTGGTGGAGCATTTGCCCAGCTCGTCTGGGATCATGAATTTGCCGAAAAGGGGGAAGAAAAGGGGGGGGGGGCTTAATAAATGTTAGCTATCATTTTTTATCATTTTTCCTTTAACATTTGTTAAGTCATTTATACCATATACCATGTATGTGTACAATGGACTATGGCTTATTTTTTAATTAAAAATCTTTTTTTGTTTTTAATGAAAACATTTCACATCTTTATTATGAAGAAACCAGGGAAGTAAACATTAGTATGTCTCAAATTTAATGTTCAAATTCTTTTTATGTGTTTAAATTTATTTATTTGTTCATTTATTTTTGTGGTGCTGGGAGACTGAACCTTAGGCAAGTGCTCTACCCCTGAGCTACAACCCCAGCCCTCAGTTCCCTCTTTAGGTAAATGCTAATAATACTTTATCAGGTTTACCAACTGCATCCAAGCTGCAGACATAAGTAAAATGCAGTTTCCTCTAGAAGCAGGCGTGGTGTTTCTCTTATCAAGAATGGAGTTAGCTGGGTGCGGTGGCGCACGCCTGTAATCCCAGCACTTGGGAGGCTGAGGCAGGAGGATCTCGCGTTCAAAGCCAGACTCAGCAACTTAGTGAGGCCCTAAGCAACTCAGTGAGACCCTGTCTCTAAATAAAATTCAAAAAAGGACTGGGGATGTGGCTCAGTGGGTGGAGTGCCCCTGGGTTCAACCCCCAGTACCAAAAGAAAAAAAAAAAAAGAATGGAGTTAAACCACCAAAAACCTGACTCATCTTGTTTATGCCAAAGTAGTGAAATATCTGACTAATAGCAAACACAGGGGAATCCCCAGTTACTGTACCAACAGAGTGTGTAGGTAAACAGTGGAATTTGCCTAAATATCTTAAGTCATTGATGCCCCAGTAGTTAAAAGCATCCAGAGAAAACTTAGATGTCCCAAGTCTCCCCACCTGTCCCTGTGACAGTAGGAAGAGTGGGGAAATTGAAGTTTTTCAGGAACCAATTAGTGTAAGAGTAGAGGCAAGGTCAGCATCCATCAAAAACAGGATCAAAAACAGGAAGGAGCCAGAGCTGCTGTTTGAAAGGGGGAGGGACGGGAGTCAGTAAGGGCAGCTGTCCACTTAGCCAGCCCTGGTGGTCTTTTGAGTGTTGAGATGCAAAATGATACCTGAGAGCATTGGACATTAACATTGCCGATGTTTTCGTTAAGGCAGCTAAGAACGGAGCAACAGGTGTGGAGCTGGACATTGAATTCACCTCTGATGGGATTCCTGTCCTGATGCATGACAACACCGTGGACAGGACCACAGATGGGACTGGCCGATTGTGTGATTTAACATTTGAACAAATTAGGAAACTTAACCCTGCAGCAAACCACAGACTTAGGTAAGTGCTTGATTGCCACTTACCCCCATCTCCTGTCCTTTACTGGAAGGCAGGCTAGACACTGGCACGTCCTAATTTCATCTGCTGCTGCAGGCAAGGTGTTTTGTTTTGAACTGCACACAGGTTTCCCAAGTAATAAGCAGGTGCCGGGAACAACAGAAATAGAGCAGATATATTTTCATCTTTCCCACTGAGGCCAGATTTGGCCCTGGAATTATTCTCAAGATAATTCTCAGTTTAGTCACTAACAACAATTTGTGCAATCATATTAATCATAGAATCATGAGGCTGAAAGCAATTGCTTGTAGTCTTCTTAAAGTGTACCAGGAAACAAATCATGTGCCCTTTTAACTTTCAAATAATACCTCTTTTTAACCTAACCCTTTAAGCTCTTCAGCTCCTCTTAACAGACTCCTCAGGTATTGTAAAATTTTAGGTATAAAAAGTATCCTGGAAATCATCCAAAATAGGACTGTTTGATATAACTTTCTGCAACAATGGAAATATCCTGTGTCTACTTTGTCCAATGTGGTGACCACATGTGACTCTGAATACCGAGTTAGGTATAAATTTAAACTTAAAAGAGCCAGAGTTGGGTACCATGTAGATCTAGACTAATCTTGCTCTTAGAAATAATCCCAGAAAAGTTAAATGGTTTATTCAAGGGCAAATAACTAATTCATAAAGAAGCCAAGACTAGAGTCTGTGTATCCCAATTTTCAGTCCAAAGAAGCATCTGCCATACCATGCTGTTTCTGGATGCCCCCACAAGGCTGAAAGTTCTTTCAGATGTTTAATTTGATCCCCTCTGATATTAAATCAATAGCTTCCAAAGTATATATATCAGATCTAGTCCTATAAGTTCCTACAAGAAACCAGTTCTGTGATCAAATAAACGACTATACTCAGAATACTCCTCAGGGGAGATGCACAGTCCACATCAATCAATTCTTACCCTTAATGTAACATTTCTATGTCACACAAGCCTATACCTTCCCTCCATTAACAGTTGAACCTACCCTTAGAGTAGGAATACTGGGTAATTTACTTTACAGTGTGGCTATTTAAGTTCCTCTCCTTCTTTGTAATAATGAAAAACGTATGCTCACTGTTTTACATATAATACGAATTCTCTGGAGGATGATCAATACCTCTTGAATATTGAGTTTTTGATCCACTGATGAATTTACAGTCCTCCATCAAAGGTGGTTCCAACCTTATTTTTCTAGGACCAGAAAGAAGCTAAAGGCAACCAAAGGAAATCATAGTGTAGGCTGGAAAGAACATTGATCACACCTGAAAAGGCTGAGTCCAGGCTGCTGGAATTGCACTTTACTGTTACCCAGTATGTCCTTGCTCTGCTGTGTGTAAGGGAAAGGGTGTTTTTAATAGTTGAACAACATTGAAGCTAATAAGATGTCAGGTTCAAAGTTAACAATTAAGGCCAAAAATGCGTAGGGTCAGTATTACCCTTAAAAATCATTTAAGAAGGTACCACATCAAAATCAATATACTTTCTTGTTACCTTTAACACAACCGATCTTGGTTCCACGTTTAGAGTATGTTGCATTTTCTTTGAATTCCAGATGAAATAATTGGTTTGTGTTTAGGGACCGTGTTGCAGGAAAAATAGGTATCCTCTTTAAATCAAACTCAGTGCGTGTGTCCTAAGAGGTGGATGTGGAAACTAAGACTGGCCTACGAAACAACAAATTTGAACCTCCTATCTCTCTGTCCCAGGGAGAGTTAAATTATGTAGAGTTTCATTTTGAGAGAGGAGCCAATTTCTTATACGTCAGGCACTTAGTCTTCATTTTTTGCATCAGAAAATTGTGTATTACAAAATTATTTGTTTTAAACAGTTTCAATTGACTAAATGTACAATAGTATAGTATGGAATTCTGAGATGGTTGGCAAGGGGAAGCTGGGAAAACGCTCTTCCCTTTTGTTTGGGAGACATTTGCAAGATGTCTGTTCCTCTCCACTTTTCTTTCCTACAACGCCCCATTCCTTCTCCCTCTCTCATAGGAATGATTTCCCTAATGAAAAGATCCCTACCTTGAGGGAAGCTGTGGCAGAGTGCCTACTGTATAACCTCACAATCTTCTTTGATGTCAAAGGCCATGCGAATATGGTACGTTTATTCATGGACTTTACCTTATTAAAGAGACAGTTAATTTCTTCTCATTTCCAAAGTTAGCTATATATTTTGTTATTCTTTTTTCCCACTTTTACAAACTATATTTGCTTATTGGAAGTGAACTCCTGAGTGTAAAGTTTATGGTTACTAACAGAATACGTACCTTTTACATAGAAGTGTCCTCTGTATGATTTCTCTTGTGTACAGTTTTGTCATTCAGTGATTTGAGTACTTCTGATTCTTTCAGAAAATGCCACATTTTCTTAAAATGTGTATGACATTCCTAAATAAATTTTTTTAAAGTTAGAGAACTTGTGCTTCTGTTCATAAAAAATACATTATAATAGAAATCGATGAAAATATGGTTCTAATTACATTCGTTCTCAACCAGCTTTTCAAGTGTATATACTTTCCCCCCTTTTCTGCAACTGGAGTATGTTTCCCTTAGCAATATTTATAATTAGTAACGGTCATCCATTGGTGTAGAATTCTGATGATGCAAATTTTTTTTCTAGTCTCAGGAAATAGTTCAAACTAGGTATTTAAGCCTGAAATATGAGCAAAGGTAAATACTTTAACTAGATTTCCGTAAACTTCTATTTTTGAAGAAAAAGGAAAGTGTTATAACTAATTTGTTATTCGGGTAAATTTATACTTGTATATGTCCCAAGTTTTCCAGTCGGTCTGCATCAGAATCATCTTGAATACCTATTTGAAAACACAGGTTCCTAGGCCACCCAGTCTACAGAAGGGGTTCTGAAAGTGTCTTGTGTAGAATCCAGGAATGCTGGGGATTGAACCCAGGACTCCCACACCTCAGCACTGTCTGGAAGACTGAGCTACGCCCCCAGTCTCAAGGAACATGTGTTTTTAATGAACCCCTCAGGCTTTATTTATGGTTTTTGCACACATCTGGCAACCATGGTAGGTCCTACACTTCACCCAGAGTGTACTGATCTCCATGCTTATTCTCTGACAATAATGCAAAACAAATTATAAAAGATTAAGAAGAAATTTTTAGAAAAACATTCATCTACTTGAGTTTTCTGGATGGGTGCTCACAGGTGGTCAGCCAGGACTGGTTAGAACACAGTGATCCCGTTCACCAAGATGATGGGAAGTCCACCCCGACTGAGCTGTGTACTTGCTACAGGGTAACCTCAACCTTGACAAGCTTCAGTTCCCTCATGGACAAAATGGGATTAATAAAATAAACTACACACAGGGTTGGTGGGAGAAGTCAGTGAATACTGGAGGCCAAGAGTTGCCACAGTGTGTGTGTTAGTAGCAGCAGGAAAGCAACTCTGCTCCTGCAGTTGCTCTCGGGTTTGCTAGCGAGGGCGAGGCATGACCCGAACGAGTGTGGTTTTTTCTTTATTGTGAGGGGAATGCATTTGTCGCTTATTTCCCTCTGACTGTGCACCACCTTTCAGGAATCTGCAGATGTAAGAGTCAAGATGCAGCACAGTGTGTTCCCATAACACCTGGCTGGCCCCTGTCACCTCAGCTGCCCTTGTAACTCTAAGGCTGCAGAATGTCAGTATTCAAATTCTGTCATTTCTTTCCCATTTAGTAGCTGGACTACTACAAAAAGAAACTTCTGTTTTTGTTTTTGTTTTTTAACTTCTCTTTTGGGGGAAGAATTGGAAGACTTCCATCTATGCCCAGTTCCCCCCTCATCCCACTGCCTCTCCCTCCATGGTAGTGATGGGTGATAGATCCTCTCAGTCCCTGGTAGTTAGTTCCCAGGCTGTTGACTCAGAAGAGGCAGAGGTGATAAGCTGTGGGCATAAAAGGACTGTTCCTAGTACCAGAAACAGGGAATAAGTAAAAGATTTTAAAATTTTGCTTCCAGCCTCTAGCCTCCCACCTAGTACCTTCCAAAACATGACACAGAGGTGAGCCTCTCAAGATGTTAGACAGTGGTCCCCTGACTGCCTCCTGGTTTGATACTGATGTGAGTTTACAGTGGTTGGCAGGACTGGCCAGTTCTTTCAGCATCTCCATTTGCGATATTGGTAAACTTCTCATGCATTCATTAGGGCTGTGCTTAACATATAAAAGTGATGGACTGGGGCTATCACATTTTAGTGGATTTTAAATATATGAATCTCTCTATTTTGCAGGCCACTGATGCTCTAAAGAAAATATATATGGAATACCCACAACTGTATAATAATAGTATGGTCTCCTCATTCTTGCCAGAAGTGATCTATAAGGTAAAATTCGGAGTCGTTCTTGTACATAGTGTTAGTGGCATTCTTTAACAATGATCAACTTACTTGTGCTGGTGCAAGCTATCACTGGGATGCACAGGGCTTCCAGATGTTGGGAACAGTGTTTTCAAACTTCCTTAATCACAGAGGCCTTTAAAGTGTCTGAGACATTCTGCATGAGCAGGAGAGCACAGACTGAAGGACTCAACCCACCCCTCCATTCCTGCTTCGCCTCTCCCTCTCCCCGTTGGCTCCTCACAGTCCCTTTCTTCTTTCTTCTCACCTCCCCACACCCTTGCCCACAGTTCTTTCCTTTTGTCCTGGAAAGAGGATTGGAGCTAATCATCCCATCATGAAGTGATCACAGGTCCATCCTCACTGAGTTCTGATTATCTTTGGCCAGAATTTACAATCGGTAACCAATTAAAAGTTTATTTTTGTGACCTTCCTAATGTTTACCCTGAAATTGTGATTTTTCACGGTAAAGGTAGGATTACAGTTCTCTGTGAAAGTGTTCTTACGTGTACTACAAGTCACATTTGCATGCATTTCCTCAAATGGATTACGATAGAGAATTTACAAAGGGGACATGAGTTAGGCTCCCATGGGCACCTCATCAGAATGAGAACTATAGCCAAATCCAAACTGAGAAGTTTTAGATTTAAGATATAATTATTTTATTTCACAAAATTCATTTCAGATGAGACAGACGGATCAGAATGTAATAACAGCTTTAACTCACAGACCTTGGAGCCTGAGCCACACCGAGGACGGGAAACCCCGCTACAGTGCTTTCTGGAAGCAGTTCCTGTTTGTAGTAATGGACATTTTGCTCGATTGGAGCATGCATAATATCCTGTGGTACCTGTGTGGAATTTCTGCTTTCCTCATGCAGAAGGATTTTGTATCCCCGTAAGCTGGAAAGCTTTTTATCTTCCCCAGATATATTTCCTGAAAGAAAGGATTAAGGAAGTGGACAACCTGGATTGGTTTTGCCCCACCAGGCCACCACTATACCTCTATTAAATCGGAATGCCACCAGCTCCATAGGAGGGAAAAGTTCAGGTGTATTTCATGGATTCAAAACAGGTTGAGCCAAGCATGGTGGCACAGGCCTGGAACCCCAGCAATTCAGGAGGCTAAGGGAGGAGGATTGCAAGTTCAAAGCCAGCCTCAGCAACTTAGTAAGGCCCTCCGTACCTTCGCACAAGACCCTGTCTCAAAATTATAAGTAGGCAATGCTGGATGTAGCTCAGTGGTAAAATGTCTCTGGGTTCAATCTCTGCCACCCCCCACCCCCAAAGAAACAGAAAAGGTTGACCAGATATTCATGGCTCTTTAGTGCATCGTTAAAAAAAAAAAGAAAACTGTGGTAAGAGAGGGATTGGATATCTCCTGATTGCAAATGCTTTTAAAATGAATTCAGGATCCAGGGCAGAGCCACCATGAGGACACCCTGTGGGCACCAGCCCTAGCCCTCCCATCTTTCCTGCTCCCTCATGCCTTGTAGGCTGTACTCCATCTGCTCCAAGGGACTCTCCATTACCTAAATGTGCTTGTACAAGGACCAGTTCTGGAGAGCTAAGAACCCGGGAGACAGTGGTGGAAGAAGAAAAGCTCTTGTTAGCAACAAGCTGGCATGCGGGAGGATGCATGGTCAGACCTGTGTCTGCCTGGCAGGGAGGCACTGAGAGGTGTACACAGCATCTTTGTGGGGGTGTTATCTTGGTCTCGGGTCCCAGGCAGGTGGGTGCCGGGGTAGTTTGTTAGTCTTGAAGATGGCCTGTCTGGAACATGGACTGTGAGCCCCTCCATCTGGAGGTCACCAAGTCATCCTGGACCTGGGAATCTAAGAAAACATGATCGTTGGGGAAGTTGCTATTTGAAAGTCTGCTGTCTGGTTTCCATCACAGTCAGTCTCTGCTGTATCTCTCTCTTTTTTTGCGGAGTGGGGAATACCAGGGACTTGACCACTGAGCCACATCCCCAGCCCTATGTTGTATGAGAGACAGGGTCTCACTGAATTGCCTGGGACTTCACTTCTGCTGCGGCTGGCTTTGAACTCCTGCCTCAGTCTCCTGAGACACCTTTATTTCTTTTTTTTTTTTTTTTTTTTTTGCGGTGCTGGGGATTGAACACGGCCTTGTGCTTACCAGGTAAGCACTCTACCAACTGAGCTATATCCCCAGCCCTTTATTTCTTTTTGACCATTACCTTTTCCTTTTCTTTTTTTTTTTTTTTTTTTGGTACTGGGGATTGAACCCAGGGGCACTTGGCCACTGAGCCACATCCCCAGCCCTATTTTGTATTTTATTTAGAGACAGGGTCTCACTAAGTTGCTGAGGGCCTCGCTAAGTTGCTGAGGCTGGCTTTGAACTCCCGATCCTCCTGCCTCAGCCTCCCAAGTGCTGGGATTATAGGCGTGTGCCACCTCGCCCGGTGACCATTACCTTTTCACTGTGAACTTTCCACAGAGAAAAGTAAGTGCATTTTAAATAATTCTGTAGTTAGTCATTAAAATAAGGACCAGGGCCGGGCGGGGTGGCGCACACCTGCAATTCCAGCGACTTGGGAGGCTGATGTAGGAGGAGTTCAAAGCCAGCCTCAGCAACTTAGCGAGGCCCTAAGCAACTCAGTGAGACCCTGTCTCTAAATAAAATACAAAATAGGGCTGGGGCTGGGGCTCAGTGGCCAAGTGCCCCTGGGTTCAACCTCCAGTACTAAATAAATAAATAAATAAATAAATAAATAAATAGCAGTGAGTGGGGAGGAAACAAAGTTATGCTCACAAAATGAAAAGAAGAAAGGAAGGAGAAAAAGCTTTTAACTCAGGGTGCAGGCTCACTAAGCTAAGAGCCAAAGGGTGAACAGGAATTGGGGAAGGAGAGGCACAGGCAGAGTCGTGAGTAGAAGCAGCACCATCTCTCCAGGAACTGAGAGGGAGTCAGTATTCTGCAATACAGAAAAGACAGGCAGGGACCACACCCTCTCTGGCCTGCAGCAGCTGTGTCAAGGGCATTTGTTGGGGAAGGGGGGGAGTCATTAGCGAATCCCTTAAGCAGTAGAAGCTGAGCCTGCAGAGGAGGTTCATGACACTCCCTCTGAGTGCAGGGCAGAGGCTGGCGGGAGGTTCCCTCTGGGAACTGTTGGAACTCGGTGAATGCCAAATTTAGTGACCTTGTAGAATCTAGGGATGGCTGGCTGGTCCTTATTCTAACAGGATTGGTTTTTCTTATTCATAGGGACTACTTGAAGAAGTGGTCTGCTAAAGGAATCCAGGTCGTTGGTTGGACTGTCAATACCTTTGATGAAAAAAATTACTACGAATCCCACCTTGGTTCCAGCTACATCACCGACAGCATGTTGGAAGACTGTGCACCACAGGTCTAGACTTTCATCCTGGGAACACAGGTTCAGAAACTGCCTGTTGGCCTCATGCAGGGAGATCCAGATACCCTTGTGCTAGCCCAAGCCCTGGGGGTCAGGTGGCCAAGCAGTATGGCAAGCAATGGTGGGTAATTGCATTTTTACCTGAACAGCCAAACGCTGGTGTTGCCATGCTCCGTGGAATGCCCGAGTTCAACGCTGTTGCTCTTGAAAATCTGGATCTGAAAACAATGCACAACAGCCCCGCCCCGCCCCGACCCACCGAGACCCACACCCAGCCCAGTAAGGATAAGCACAGAACAGTTGTGCGGTCGGGATGCAGACGCAATGCATGGGACTTGCATGATCACTCGGAGTTGACATTTTAAAACTTGCCACATCTAAGTAATTTACTTACTTGAAATATTTGTATTCAGCTCTGTTAACAGTGTGCTGTAGATGTCAAACTTGTGACCATACTAATAAAGTCATTAAAAGGAGCACAGAGGAAAACTGTGTGCCCAGCATCGCATTCTAAGGCCACAAGGAACTTGGGGAAGCTGCTGTGCCCTGAGGTGAGGCTTCAGGGTGCAGCAGCCACAGAGGGAGGGAAGCATGGGGACCAGACTGAGGAATTAGCATCTTGAATAAGAGCCGCAAACCACCAGGGGGCAGAGGGGCACTGCAGAGGCTGTCAGGAGGCTCCACAACCCTGGATCCATTGGAAGTAACTTCCAGGAACATCCAGGCCTATCCTCTTTTACAAATGAAAATACCGAAACTTGTGGACAGGGAGGGCAACCTGGGAACCCACAGTTGGTGATGTAGCCGAGCGCCATCTCAAGGTAACTGAAATTTCTTGTTTACTGTAGACCAGGAACAATGGCAGGGTTTTAACATACATGATATTGAATCCTCACAGAAACCTATGGAAATGTTGTTATTCTCATTTTACTGATGAAGAAACTGAGACACTTACCCAAGGTCTCCAAATCCACAGTACAGTTGGGTTCACATCCAGGGAGGTCTGACACCAGGTCACGGCTCTTTCCCACATGGACATCCAGGGGTTGTCGACTTAGGTAGCAATATAAAATGAAATTGATTTTTGTTGAACATCAAAGCTGCCTGCCTTCTCATCCACTCCCACCTCTCAGCCTGTCCGTAGCCTCTGTCACAGGCTTCCCTCCTGCATCCCTCTGATGGCTCACAGGCCGGTTTGCTAGGTGGCAGTGGGTGTTGGTCGGGGCGTGATGGATGAGGGCTTGGAAGATTTTTAATCAACATCGACAAATTTTTTGTTTGTTTTTGTTGTTGTTGTTCCTTTGGGTTTGGCTTGGGGTTCTGGAGATGGAACCCCGGGCCTCACTCATACTAAGCACACACTCCACCGCTGAGCTAATACCCCAGCCCTCAAAGCAATTTTCTTGAATTTTAAAATTAAAGATTTACTAAATAAATGGAACTGTCCAAGCTGCATTTACTTCCACGTCTCACCAGGACTACAGTGACAAGAGGGAGGGAAAATTGACCAAGGAAAGCACATGTGAGGACTGAACTCAGCCCTGGGTGCCTGCTGAGTCTGCATCACACCTGCAGGGGGCCTGCCTTTGGGACACCAGATGGTTAATAATAGCCCTTCTGTTGTGCAAAGACCTCTAGGGAGCCAGGAGTTCTCTGTCCCTCTGGACCTTCCATCGCAAATACATTTTGCCCTTGACTGAGCCTGGCTGATTAATGACCTGGGTCCTATGCTGAGGTCATCTGGGCCTGAAGAGTAGAGAACTTGGATAAACAATGAAGATGTTAATGAGAATTGTTAAGTACTTCCTTGGCCGGCTTAGTATAAAGCTAAAAAATAATAGAATTTGGGATCAGAGAAAGCTAAGTCTGACCTGGGGCAGGTTAATTCATCTGCAAAGTAGGGGGGCAGTATTAGTGCCTCCTTATGGGATTGTCAGTGCATGTAAATGCTTGTTAATTAACATTGCCTACCACATATTAGATCTGCTTCAGGTTTTCCTGTGTATTTACTCTTGGCAATGAAACTGACATGTAGGTACCATTGTAATCACGTTTTATAGTAAAAGAAACCCAAAGCACAGGGAAGTTAAGTAACTTGCCTAAAGTCACAGAGAACAGTGATAAGGATTCAAACCCAAATGATCTAATTCCAGAGCTCCCTTTTTTTTTTTTTTTTTTTGAGACAGGGTCTCACTAATGATCCTCCTGTCTCTGCCTCCTGAATGACTAGGATTATAGGCATGTGCCACCACTCCCAGCCAGAGCTTACATTCTTAACTGTTATTTATTATTATGCCTGACTCATAGCAGGGACTTAATAATGAGAAACATCTTAAATCATTGTCAGCACCTCTTCCAGTGTCAGTCATACAGTAGATGCTCAATAAATGTCAAAGGAATGAGTTATGAAATATATCCAACTGGCAGCTTCCTCAAGGAAACTAGGGATAGTTAGACAAAAATTTGGGGCTACAGACAAGAGTCATGAATCAATATAATCAAAGGTCCAGCCAAAGTCACAATAGTATTCTTTCTGAGAGAAAATTAATACAGATGAAACTCACACCCTTTGCTGCTCATTGGACTGCCCCTGTAAACCTCAGGATGCTGAGGAAGAGCTAACAACAATGACAACAAAAACAGCTTAAGAAATCTACTTCCCTGATTGTACAATAATCATGTTCTTATTTGGAGATTGGAGTCTACAATGTTTCATAAGACCTTGATCCACACAAATATTTTTATTACATACAAATTTCTCAAAAAAGCTACACCTACCATTTCCTAAATTGGGAATGGTCTTCAACATGGCAAACCAGAGCTTTGAGGACAAGGATAGGATTAATAACGTGTTCCAAACATCCACTCAGACCCTTGTTTGCACAGACTTATGAGAAGACTAATGACCTCATTTCTTCTATTACTGAACTTTCTACTCAAAATTTAATAGTACTGAAAGACCCCAGCTCTAAGTTTTAAGACCATGACATAGGTCACTCCACAACCCCCCCTCCAGGGAGGTTTCGGGAACTGCCCGGAGGTTGTTAAACTTAAACTGATAAACAGGTTAAGAAACCACAGGACAATTGGAAAGCATAGGTCACCGTGACAGAGCAAAAATCATGGTTGTTCCAGGAATTTAAGTTTAACCAATGTGCTAGATTCAAAATAGCCAATAAGAAACCTTTGCTTACCGCACGCGCGAAACCTACCCCTTTACCCTATAAAACCCCTGTACCCCAAAGCCCGGTGTGCCAGTTCACCGAAGCTCCGGCTGAGGTTTTGCTGGGCACCCGCAGGCGCCTGTGTACCAATAAACACCTCTTGCTTTTGCAGCCAGTGTCTTCAAGTGATCTTCCTTGGACAGGGTGACTGAGGGTCTTTCAGTACAACACCGAATAGTAAGAGGTTGGGAATCAGTTGGGATGCATCTCAAAGGATGCTGTCCTTTATTCAATGGTAGCACCGTGGGGGAACTTGTTAGAAATGCAAACTCAGTTCCCACCCCAGAACCACTGGATCAGAAACTGTTTGGGGCCCAGGGTTGGTGTTTTAATAAGCCCTGCCAGGGGTTCTGAGCACACTCAAGTCTGGGAACCATGGAGTTAAGAGAAACAGCTCAAGAGAGTCCTCCATTCCATCACTAATGAGCTGAGACCCTAGACTCACTTCCCTGTGTGTGCATAAGTCCCCATCTGTCAGATGGTACTCACAGCATTTGCTCAGTGGCCTCATGGTGACAAGGTGATGAGGTTCAACTGAAAAAGCAAAAGTGTTTTTGAAAAATGTGTTGAGCCGGGCGTGGTGGCGCACGCCTGTAATCCCAGCACTTGGGAGGCTGAGGCAGGAGAATATCGGATTCAAAGCCAGCCTCAGCAATTTAGGAAGGCCCTAAGCAACTCAGTGAGACCCTGTCTCTAAATAAAATACAAAATAGGACTGGGGATGTGGCTCAGTGCTGGAGTGCCCGCGGTTTCAATCCCTGGTTCCAAAAAAAAAAAAGAAAAAGAAAAGGAAAAACGTGTTGGCAGTGCAATACTACTGTTATGAAGATAAAATTTTTAAAAGATGTGCACAACTAGAGCGTGGTCCTCAGACCTACAGCACTTGATAGAGATACAGACTTGAACCCCATCCCAATCTCACAGATTAGGATCTGCATGAGAACAAGGCCCCAAATTGGAAAGCACCACAGGGCTATGGGGAAATCCTGACACCACACAGGTGTAAGTTATTACTTTTCTTCTTCTTTTTGGTACCGGGGATTTTAACCCAGGGGTGGGTGCTTCACCATTGAGCTATATCCCCAGCTCTTTTTTTTTAATTTTTATTTATTTATTCATTTCGAGACAGGGTCTCACTAAATTGCTGAGGCTGGACTTGAACTTGTGATTCTCCTGCCTTGGCCTCCTGAGCTGCTGGGAGTATAGGCATGCACCACCATGCCAGCTAAGGCAGTACTCATAATTCAAGACCTCTCTGTTCACACCTGAGCACCTCTCTTTGGGGTTTATCTAGTAGGTGATCAGATGGAAATGCTATGGAAAAGTCCCAATTTTAAAAATTTAGGGAGCTACTCTTAAATGCCATACTGAAAGACAGTGCCTACTACCTGGTGTGGTAGTGCATGCCTGTAATCCCAGCAGCTCAGGAGGCTGAAGCAGGAGGTAAAAGACAATGCCTGTCAATGAGCTTAATTCTTTTTTTAAAAGATACCACCAATCTTTTTTTTTTTAAGCACTGCCCTTCATTTTGAAGGAAATGATACAGATTCAGATTGTTTCAGATTGGATCTTCCTTCTCAAGGAGGGGCATAATAACAGAACATTGATTTGACATGAGCTTAATTCTTAAAATTGATGGTCAATTCAAAGACTATAAAAACCTATGCAAGAGGTACACTACTTCAGTCTCTCCTCATCATTGAACTTCACACAAAATTGTCTCATTGCCTCCCAAGAGATGAACTGGTTTTCAGTGGAGCCACTTGAAGGATCAGATCCTGCATAAACTCAAAAGAAGCTATCTCTTTTCATCCTAAAAACTAGAGGTTCTCTGAGTGGTTCCCAGAAAGCACTACGATTAGGATTAAGTGCTCCCCAAATTCCAGGTTCAATTGAAGGCTTGGTCTGTAGTCCATGGTGCTATTGGAAGGTGGAGGTGAGGCCTAGTGGACACTTTAGTTTTAAGAACAATCACATAGCTTGTCAATCATTTGACAAATCTACAAAAAAAATCATATACACATGCTCATTTCATGTGCACACATGCACCCACACACCACCGCTGGTTTTATGACTGATTCAGCCTAAGACTCTGAGGATCATGTGTAAAACCTTAGAGGGGTAGGGTTCCACTCCACTCTTCACCCCTCCCTCCCCTCCCCTGGTCTAACCCCAAAGCTCTTGTACTTGATATGCAATAAAGTTTCAGAGATAAGACTTCTGAATACACTGCACCTTTGGGTCACATGGGGATGTTATTAGTTCTAAATCACCAACGAATGCAAGTTACACAGCTCAGACGCTTGGTATCCCTGATTTAGGATCACATTTTTATTCATTCTGGACCACTTTTCTTAGGACCAGTTTATAAACCTTTGCCAGGTCCTGGGAGCTCTGGGAAGGGAGAGTCCTAAGGACCAATCATTCAGACAAAAAAAATTCTTGGAGACAAAATGAACCATTCCCAGGTTATCTCTTCCCAAGTTTTTGTGGGATAATTTCAATATTACATCAGTTTTACTGGGAAATCCAGTAGGTTGCCTTGAAAAATCAGCAATTGGGTTTGGAAAACAGCAGAGCAGGCCCAATTTTGCTTTGGCATTTACATTGTGGGTCAGTTCCGCCTCCTGGTTAAGGTGTGGCTTCCTCTTCCAGGAAGTCCCTACAGGCCCAGGTATCATGGAAGAAGTTGTCCCACTTTTATCTTCTTTCTTTAGTTGATTGGTGTCTGTTTACCACGACAATCATCACGCCTTTGGATTATATTCTTGAAATGATCGCCTAAGTCGCAGGTCTGTGTTGGACACAGGAGAGAGCGGTTAATGCAGACACACACTGCCCCATCTCTGCAGGGGTGGAACTTGAAGGTTCCGCAGCCTCTCACACCTTCTTTTTCTCCCCTTTTACTTTCTGTAAATCTCCCTTGAATTCCCATCATGCCATCAGTAAACGCTATTCCCAAAAGAAAAATGGGTTTGTTTCTTTCTTCCCCATTCATTCCCCATCTGACATTAGTCCCAGATTTTCCTTAAGAAGTCATCCCTCCCTACCCTCAGTCCCTGTGGTCTGTATGGCTGTACCTACAGCTGCAATTTGTCACTCAGACCTGACCAAGGAAACCTCCCCATGTTCAAAGCCACAGCAATTGGTTTATGGATGGGCACATTGCACCAGCAGATCCAATGAAGTGCTAGGAAAATTCCTCTTTCCCACTAGACTGAACCTAAGCACATATTGCTTTGCAATTATCAGGTTATCAGGAGGAGACTCTTTGCAAAAGAAACTAACATGGAAAAGAACTGAAGCCTGAAACCAGGTTCTGGTGATGTTGCAAACCCCTGTTTTAGACCAGAGAGAAAAGAAGAATGATTCTTGAATTTTTGCTTAAGCCAGTTTGCAACTGAATGTAATGGATCCACCAGCAGTTCTGACCCTCAGCCTTGGGCTGCATCACTTGGACAAGTTAGTGTCTTATTCTCTTACAGTTCCATTGCTTACCAGGAACAGCAGCCTGTTCCTCCAAATCAAAAGGATCTTGTTGCTGAAAAAGAAGAAAAAGGTCATGGGACAGTGGGAAAGAATGTAGATCCTGGGTCTTGGAACACAGTGGTGTGTTTCGTGAGCTTGTTATTTTGAAACTAAGGATTGGTGATTAAAGCCAGGCGCGGTGGCGCACGCCTGTAATCCCAGCACTTGGGAGGCTGAGGCAGGAGGATTGTGAGTTCAAAGCCAGCCTCAGCAACTTAGCGAGGCCCTAAGCAACTCAGTGAGACCCTGTCTCTAAATAAAATATAAAATAGGGCTGGGGATGTGACTCAGTGGTTGAGTGCCCCTGGGTTCAATCCCCAGTACCAAAAAAAAAAAAAAAAGATCGGTGATTAAGACTAAGCCTCAGGCCGGGCGCGGTGGCGCACGCCTGTAATCCAAGCGACTTGGGAGGCTGAGTCAGGAGGATTGCAAGTTCAAAGCCAGCCTCAGCAACTTAGCGAGGCCCTAAGCAACTCAGTGAGACCCTGTCTCTAAATAAAATACAAAATACAGCTGGGGATGTGGCTCAGTGAGTGTCCCTGAGTTAAATCCCTGGCTCAAAAAAAAAAAAAAAAAAAAAAAGACTAAGCCTCAGCCATAGAAATATGGAACACATTTTGCATTTTAGGGACAATGATTTTGTTCATTCATTCCACGGATATTTACTGTTTACCACGTGCGAGATCATACATCAGGACCTAGATTGACGAGGGTACAAGACATGATCTGTGGCTGAGAGGATTCAAGTCGAGCCTCTAGATCCCTTCCCCAAAGCATGCTGGCATTAATAACTTGCAACTGCGGGCACGCCTGTAATCCCAGCACTTGGGAGGCTGAGGCAGGAGGATCTCGAGTTCAAAGCCAGCCTCAGCAACTTAGCGAGGCCCTAAGCAACTCAGACCCTGTCTCTAAATAAAATACAAAATAGGTCTGGGGATGTGGCTCAGTGGTGGAGTGCCCCTGAGTTCAATCCCAAGTACCAAAAAAAAAAAAAAAAAAAAAAAAAAACCTTTCAACTGATAATAAATTACAGTGTCAGGATCACACCTTCCAAAACTAGTGGCATTTGAATTCAGGTGGGTTTTCTATTTATCTGTATTTTCCAGGACACCCAGGAAGTTGGCTTTGGAATTAGAGCAGGGTTTTCTGCATCTTTATACCCTCTCGGTAGGACTAAAGTCTGCAATATCTTTTTAAGAGGGTGATAGAGCAATATCTATGAGTATTATCAAACACATGCCCTGCAGCAGAAATTCTCACATAAAACAATTATAACAAAAAGTGCTTCATTACATTCTATTCTTAGTGTTAAAAAACACCTGGAAATAACTGAAATATGTAAATACGCTCAGAATAAAATAATATTCAAGATACAGTGTTAGGTGTGTGTTGTGGTAGAGTTATGATACAATTTATCTAATATGGCCTGGCTTTGTAACAAATAAAGCAGATACAGGCATGATTGTTGATGCCTAGGGGAAAGATCTGGAAGGATATGCCCTGAAGGGTTAATGGTGGGTGATATGTCAGGGCACTTTCCAGTCAGTGGAATGCACTTCTGCATCAGTAGGTTTTAGAAAACAAACGTAGGCTGTATGAGGACAGGGCTGTGTTATGTCACAATAACCCAGCACCGAGAACAAGGCTGACCTTGGAAGATGTGAAATGATCAATTGATTTTATTATATTTTGGTATCAGGGATTGAACCTAGAGGGCTTTACCACTGAGACATATCCTCAGCTCTTTACATTTTGCATTTGAGACAGGGTCTTGCTAAGTCCCTTATGGCCTCACTGAGGCTGGCTTTGAACTTGGGATCCTCCTGCCTCAGCCTCCTGAGTCGCTGGGATTGCAGGCGTGCACCACCATGCCTGACATCAATTTAAAAAAAATTAAAAACAACGGAAATGCCTAAACGTAGAAAGGGAAGAGCTCTTATGTGCCCCCAACAGCTCAGTCTCTAGTCCCCAGATGTACTGCTCATAAAGGGGAAAGTCTGTGTCCCCAGGGTCCCAGGGCAGCCTCTGGCCCTCACCTCCACCTCTCTCCTCTCCAGTATCAGTGCGCTGGGGTTTGCTCTCTTCTCTGTATCCTGTAGCTTGATCAGCTTCTCTATCAGGAACATCTTATCTTTGCCCTCCTACCAAGAAGGAAAATAAAAACAAAAATCAACCCGAATGAATGATGGTGGAGTTAGGAAGAAATTGGTGAAAAGAAGGTACCAGGAATGGGATGGAGATTGTCACCATATTTGCTTCTGATGAGAGAGAAGCATTTCACAACAAGGCCAATGATCCCCCAGTGCCTTCTGGCATTGTAAGAGGCTCCTCCAAAGCAATTCCCCTGGCAGACTTGAGCAAGACCCTCCTCTAGCCTGTAACTAGAAGTAACTGAAGGTCCAGGACAAAGGGGGCTTGTTACTGACACAGTCAGGGACCCCACGACATAAAGAATCCCTCTGCTTTTTGTTTTTTTTTGGAACCGGGGATTGAACTCAGGGACGCTTAACCACTGAGCCACATCCCAAGCCTTATTTTGTATTTTATTTAGAGACAGAATCTCACTGAGTTGCTTAGGGCCTCGCTAAGTGCTGAGGCTGGCTTTGAACTCGAAATCCTCCTGCCTCAGCCTCCCAAGTGCTGGGATTTCAGGCGTGCGCCACCACACCGGGCCTCCCTCTGGATTAATGTAACACCTCTCGGGAAGTAAGACAGTCAAGTCAGCTGAGTCTTATGAGGTTTAGCAGCCAGGCTAGAAAATCAGGAGTTAAAAGATAAAGTGATCTTCAAGACCAGCAGAAGATGGGAGGCTGGGAAACTCGGCTCAGCCTTCTGAGACTGTGGTCAGCAGAAATGCCAGTGACTGTCAGACAAGGTAGATCTACCCTATTCTGAAAACAGTACTATTAGAAACACTCCCGGATGATAAGCGGAAATGCCCCATGGTGTGGGAATTGCAAACACAGGTGTAGAATAGTCACTGAAGTTACCCACAGTTTCTGTTGCCTTATTTGCATGGTAAAAAGCACACCCCTAGGTGGAGACAGGGTGAATGAGATAGGTGAACCAGAGGAGGAGCCCAGGTGAGCTGAAGTCCCACCTCCACCTGTGTGATGACATCAAGAGACTGAGTCTTGCTGACCCCATGCATACCATGAAACTGGACACCTTTGTTCTTTGCTTGAGCCAGATTCTCTCTCTCTCTCTCTCTCTCTCGCTCTCGCTCTCGCTCTCGCTCTCGCTCTCTCTCTTTTACCCTGCTATATATCTTACTTTGGGCTCAAGCAGAAGTCCCTAAATAAAGCCTTGCCTGTGGTCTAAATTCTTTCTGGGTCCACTGCTGGTTTCTCTGACTCTGGATCCAAGAACCTGCTCTTGTGACAGTATCTCCCTTCTTGGCACACTCCTGCCCCAGAGCTTGTTCTTTTTTTTTTTTTTTTTTTTTTTTTTTTTTGGAACCGGGGATTGATCTCAGGGGCACTCAGGCACTGAGCCACATCCCCAGCTCTATTTTTGTATTTTTACTTAGAGACAGGGTCTCACTGAGTTGCTTAGCGCCTTGCCCTTGCTGAGACTGGCTTTGAACTCGCGATCCTCCTGCCTCAGCCTCCCAAGCTGCTGGAATTACAGGCGTGCGTCACAGCACCCAGCCCCAGAGCTTATTCTACAACCTGGGACTGCCTGGCTCTGCCGTATCTTCCTACAGGGAATGCCTGAGCTCAGGGCTCTGTCCTGAAGGCTGTCAAGTGGCTTTCATTTGTCATTTTGATCTCTGTATTGATAGAGATCAATAATTCAAATCTGAAAGGGAAACGAAGGAAGGGAGCAGGACTTCTCCTTGGAGAGTGTCATCACTTCCCTGCAAATCCCTGTGGCAGAAAGGTGTAGAATATTCTGCCTGTGTGTTTGCCTCAAAGCTATTTTCTACATCTCTTATTCCTCCTGTATTAATTAATTCAAATTCTTCTGTTGGGAAGAAGTGTCCTTGGAATTTTTAAGAAGTCCTCCAGCTGCCTTGGCTGTAGCCAACCTGTTTTGGAAATCTCTGGCTTATAGCAGAGAATACTAATTAGAATACCAATTCACACTCTGGGGTGAATGAGTATGACCTAAAAGTGTGCAAAAATGCAAACTCCTAGGCTTTATTATTATTCAGAGAGGCAAACTGCCTTGTGGTTAAGAACTCAAACCTTGGGCTGGGGTTGTGGTTCAGTGGTAGAGCGCTTGCCTAGAATGCATGAGGCCCTGGGTTCAATCCTCAGCACCACATAAAAAATAAATAAATAAATAAATAAATAAATAAAGGTATTTAAAAGAAGAACTACTCAAACTTTGGAGTTCTCTGGCTCACCATTTGCTAGCCTTACAACTTAGGGCAAATCACTTCACTGTGCAAGCCTCAGTTTACCTAATTTTAAATGGGAGTTTAAAGAAATGCCTGTGACCTAGTAGGGATTCCATAATATATTTTTGTGCATCACTTAAAATAATGCCAGGCATCGCATAAGTGCTCAATAAATGTTGTGTTGCCTGTATGGCTATGGATAGGGAGGCATCAGGAATTTGTTTTTCTAACATTTTGTGCAATAAATCCTTCTTTGAGAAGGATTGTTGCAAAGCCTATTCCCAGACTTTGACTGGGTTCTTCTGGAGATGATGTCCCTGCCTTTGCAGTCCATCTTCTGGTCAAGACTCCTGAGCAGGAAGGCCTATAGTGATGCTCATGTTGCCCTCCAATGACGCCATCCAAACCTCTTCCCAGTTTATCTGGCACTGTCCTTATGACCCAAGGCTTCAGAATCAAATCCTTCCTGTGTTGAGATCTGCATAAGACTTGCACCGAACATTCAGAGCTCTGCATCAGATAAACATTGGTGAAACCTCCCGGGATGAGGAAGAAGAGCATAACTAACCCATGCCCTTCCTTTACCTTCCAAAAGAAAATTCTTTGAAACCCCACAGATTCAAGCAGATAAGCCACCGGGGAGTCCTATTTCTTTCCCAAACTTCTAGATACAAGATCTCATATCACAGTTATGTTGGTACTTAGAAGAACAGGAAATTAGCCCAGGATCAATAAGCACCCCTGTACCTAGACTGTGGTCTCTAACTACCATTTCACAAAGGCTCTTTGCAGAAATAGCTGCTTCCTGTTCTGTAACAGGAAATGAACCAAGATGAGCCTAGAGCACCTTGTTCTCCCAGAGAGCAAGGAAATTATCAAATACTTATGGTGTTACATCAAAAGAACACAGGATTTAATTCAAAGAGTTTCTTCTAGCAAAGAATAAGACTCTTTAGGCATAAAAAAAATGACCATAATTGAAAGATTTTAAAATATATTTAAACCATATATTGATAATGATAACTTTTAAATCCCCATTGGCTATATTTTGAAGTTTATAATGGATTGAATAGTGTCCCCCTTTTAAAAAGATATGTTCAAGTTCAAATGCCAGGACTTGTGACTATGACCTTAATTAGGAATAGGGTCTTTGTAGATGTGATTAAATTAAGGATTGTGGGATGAGATCAGCCTGGATTAGAACAGATCCTAAATCCAATGAGAAGTCCTTAGAAAAGAAGAGAAGAATAAACAGAGAAAAAGGCCTTGTAAAGATGGGGACAGGGATTGGCAATATGAAACCACAAGCCAAGAAACACCAAGGGTGACCAGAAGGTAGGACAGAGGCATGGATCAGATTCTCCCTCACAGCCTCAAAAGGAACCAACCCCATCAACACTTTAATTTTGAATTTCTGGCTTCAAGACCTGTGAGATAAGAAATTTCCATTGTTTCAAGTCACTGAATTTGTGGAATTTGTTATAGCAGCTTTAGCAAACTAATACCCAAGGACATGAACTCAACATTATGAAAATGTAAAGGGAATGAATCATACATTTACCCTGGCTTTCCTCCATATGCTACATTTCAAGGTAATCATATAGTTGATAAGTAAAAAGTCTTTGTTGATACAATTTCAGTTAATAAATACAGGAGGAAAGATAAAATTAGAGTATCACTAGGTTGTGATCTCTATGATAGAGATGGATCTTGCAGGCAACACCATCAAAGCCTGCAAAATCCCTTAGTGAAAGGCTGATGGGAACTCTATCATAGATGCATGGGGCTAAAGAAGCTTGGACCCACTGATGGCTCTTAACATCACAGAATAAGAGACCATCTGACATTATCCATCTTGAGGGGGTGGCACAGCAGGGCACAGCACCACCCATGAAGAACAGAGGGTCCCAGAGAGGATGTTGACTTGTGACGTTCCAACTCTAACATGGTGTGAACACCATGCATATTCAGTAGAATCTGTACTTCAGAGTTTGAGCTTTGCTCTTTTCCCAGGCTAGTGAGATTTGGTTTGACACTTTCTTGTGATGCTGGGCAGTGACAATATGCTGTGGCTCCCTGTCAGCCACATGCCCACGAAGGAAACAGCAGATATGCTACAGTGAACAGCCTTGCTCATCTATGATGCAAAAAACTCTGGAAGGAACCAGTGGGGAAGCTTGAACATTGGGTATTAGAGGATCGCAGTCAATTCTTGGTAAGTTTTTCTTTAGGTCCAAGGATGATATTGTAGGTATGATTTTGAAAAGTCTTTATCTCAAAGAGAGGCATATAAAAATTTAGCAGATAATATAAAGCCTAAGATTTGCTTTAAAATAATCCAGAGATTTGCAGGGAAGACACAGTGTAGATGAAATGAGAGTTTCTAAATATTGATGGTTGTGGGGGCCATAGGTGGGGTCGTGGGGTTCATTGTACTATTTATTCTATAAAGTGTCTAAAAGGAGGAGGATAACACAGGGCCCAGGGGACTCACATTAATGATTTGTTCATGGAGAAGCCTGATCATAATCTTCCTTCCCTCTGTGATCTGCCAGTAAAGATAGGTGATGATTCTGGAAGAGAGGAAGGGAAAGAAAAACATTTGCAGGCTCCAAATTCCAACCGGGAACAAAGGAACTGGAATATTTGCTTGAAATAGGTTTTGACTGGACTGTGTTCCTGAACATCCTCATCAGTGTGAGTTACAGGTTAAACACTTTAGAGGGATGGTTCTCCACCTGGCTGCACACAGGATCCCTGGGAGAGGAAATAAGACCACTGCCATGGCCTCTCTTCACACCAGTGAGGCACCCAGCTCTGCCCCTGCAGTCAGACATCGCATTTAAACACACATGGTTCCAACATGCAGCTCCAGCTTGTGGATTTGGATGGCGCTGCTCAAACTTCAGGGAATACACACGTCTTGGGATGGTGTTCAAATGCTTATTCTTATTGGGTAGATCTAGGGCAGGGTCTGAGATTCTGATTTCTGACAAGCTCCCAGATTTACAAAAATGTGTCTGCCTGCCTATCTGTCTATCTATCATCTATCTATCTATCTATCATCTATCTATCTATCTATCTATCTATCTATCTATCTATCTATCTATCTATCATCTATCTATATCTATCATCTATATCTATCTATCTATCTAATCATCTATCATCTATCTATCTATCTATCTATCTATCATCTATCTATATCTGTCTATCCATCTATATCTATCTGCCTATCTATATTCCTGCTTTTCTATCCATCTATCTGCCTATTTATCCATCTGTCTATCATCTATCTACCTATCTGCCTATTATCTATCTATCTACCTATCATCTATCTATCTATCATCTATCTATCTATCTATCTATCTATCTATCTATCTATCTATCTACCTACCTACCTATCTATCTGTCTGTCTGTCTACTTACCTCCCTATCTAGACTTTGTCCCTGGCCACACATACCACAATCCTTGGCATCTCCCGAGTGTCTCTGGAATGAAGGAGGCGTCTGGTTGTGGAGGACCCCTAGATGGATTCAGGATGGAGGCTTGCCCTCAGAAAGACCCAAGCATGGTTACAGGGTTGGACCTGTCAGTGCCCACCCCTCAGGACCTTGGGGAGGAGAGAATGGCTGGGAATCGAGTTAGGCGTGCCTACTGAGGAGTGGGCATGGAGTCACATGCCACCCCCTCACACCCTGTCCTAGGCATCTCTTCCACTTGGCTCTACTTGAGTTACATTCTCTACAATAAACTGGTATTAGTAAAGTATTTCCCTGAGTTCTGGCAGTCATTTAGGCAAATTAGAAAGTCTGAGGAGGGGGTTGTGTGAACCTCACATTTATAGTGCAGGTACCCTGGGTCTTGGGAACAGCATCTGAAGTGGGGACGGACTTACGGGACTGAAGCCTTGTGGGGTTTGACATTAATTCCAGGTAGAATGTCAGAAGTGAAGTAAACTGCAGGACACCCAGTTGGTGTCTGGGGAGTTGGAGAATTGGCTGGTGTGATGGGAAAAAAGCCCACCCACATTTGGTGTCAGAAGTGTGACCTGGTTCTAGTGGCTCCTGCCAACTGCAGGCTCTGTGGCCTGGATCCTGTGTCTGCAGGTCACCCATCTCTGTGAGTCTCATCTCTTCCCTCTGGAGATGGAGGGATTACTCCACAGTCTACACCAGCTGGTTCTGGTACCCCATGCCTTTGGGTTTCCACAAGGGGCTCCCGTTGCAAAGGCACCTGGGTCAAGCTCTCCACAGTGACTCCATAGCCAACCAACCAACTATTCTGTGCAGGAAAACAGGCCCCGGGGTGACAGATCTATTTTTTCACTAGAAACCAGAAATGCACCTTTTCTTAAGAAAATTAAATGTCCTAGTACAGCAATAATGCCCTAACCATTTTTTTTTCATCTCACGAACTCAGAAGGAATATACCTATAATTTTCCTAAGATTCTCATTTCCATCTTTTCATTTTATTCTCATGTCATCTCTCAAAAGGGGCCAAGCGGGTATTGCTCTTTTATATAGAAAAAAAACTCAGCTAAGAAGATGTTTTAAAAAGCCTTAAAAAAAAAAAAACTACCTATTCAAAGGCAGAGTCAGGACCGTCCCGCACGCAAAACGGTGCCGGCGGTCTTTGCTTCCCAACTAGGCATCCCGAGGGCTGGGCTCATCGCGAGCTACTGAAAGGTTCCCCAGCAGCTGGTGGCTCCCCCTACTGGCTTCCAGAGCACTCTACTTACAACACGATGAGGGTGAGGATGAAGAAGAAGTGCACGCTGCCGATGAGGTTGTGATAGATCCACACCACCCACTGGTAGCCCGGACGCCCGCTCAGGGTGTCGATCCAGCTGTAGACGGAGTGGATGAAGGAAGGCAGGCCTCGGAAGGGGCCGCAGTCAGCGGAAGGCTTCAGCCTGGCAAAACACGCGTGGAAAAACATCTCTGACACGAGACTCAGACGAGGGCATTCCAGAATCAGGGTTTTTGTTTGTTTGTTTTGGTGAGGGGAATTGAACCCAGGGGTGCTCAACCACTGAGCCATATTTAATATTTTATTTAGAGACAGGGTCTCACTGAGTTGCTGAGGGCTTTGCTAAGTTGCTGAGGCTGCCTTTGAACTCATGATCCTCCTGCCTCAGCCTCCCAAGCTGCTGGGATCACAGGCCTGGGCCACTGCACCTGGCTATCAGGGGTCCTTTTCAGGCTCTGCAACTGGAAACAGCAGTTCTTTCCCTCTCTACCCACACCCCCCTTCCAAAAGAAACCTCCTTGCTCACAGCCCCGCCATTCTGATCTGCCTTCTGAGGACTAGTTCTAGGATCAAAGGTATCACCTGACCCAAGAGTGGTCAATTCAAAGGACAGGCAGTGACCTCAGGATGGAATAAATAAATGTGGGCAGACACTTACTTTCTTGGGAAATTGAATTAGGAAACCCCAAGAGGGAAGCCTGTTAGCTCTGGGGGCTGAAGTGTGTCAACGACAACCATGTGCAGTTAGTTACACGTGAGCAGAAACCAGAGGCACAAGGAACTGGCAGGAGGAGAGTGAGAGGAGAGTGGTCATGATAGGAGAAGGGACACTCGACCTGGTGAGCTTTCCGAAGCCGCTGAGTGCCTGGTGGCTCCATCTTGCCTGCCCCACCCCGGGGTGGACTCCCTTTTCTCATTCCTTCTTTCTCCTGAGGCTCATTGCACTCCTGCAAGGTATGTTCTGGTGGGCCAGGGGTTCTAATTAGACAAGATGGACCTCGTCTTTGCTCCCTTGGACTCACATTCTAGTGGGAACGATGGACAATTCACCAGGAAACAATTAGACAAAGGCATTTGTGAGTCTGGTGGAATGATGGAAAGAAGTTCAGGCCTGAGAGAGGAGAGCGGAGGTGGGGACTGACCATCCACATGGATGACCGCGAAGGTCTGATCAGGGATGAGCGAGGAGCTGAGAGAGAGTGGAAAGGAGGAGGCCAGGGTCTGGGAGGAGCACTGCAGAGGGAGCACTGCCCGTGTGGGGAGGGGCTGGCTGGGTCCCAGGATGAAGCAAGAGCTATTGGGCCCTCTGAGCCAAAGGGAGGTGTGAATGGAGAGGTAAGAAGGAACCAGATTAGACCTGGCCTTTAGGTTAATTCAGGAGAAGTTCCATTTTTTTTTTTTTTTTGAGTATTTTTGTTGCAGGTGGACATAATGTCTTTATTTATTTATTTATTTATTTATTTATTTATTTATATATTGTGCTGGGGGTTGAACACAGGGGCACTCTACCACTGTGCCACATCCCCAGCCCTATTTTGTATTTGATTTAGAGACAGGGTCTGAGTTGCTTAGGGCCTCGCTAAGTTACTGAGGCTGGCTTTGAACTCGCGATCCTCCTGCCTCAGCCTCCCAAGTGCTGGGATTACAGGCATGTGACACCATGCCCGGCTATTTATTATTTTTTAATGCCTTTGTTTTATTTATTTATTTATATGCGGTGCTGAGGATTGAACCCAGTGCCCCACAGGTGCTAGGCAAGCGCTCTGCCACTGAGCCCCAGCCCCAGCCCAAAGTCCCATTCTTGATGTGGAGAAACTGGCCTCTTCCCAGTTCTGGGAAGCTTGAGTATTTGGCAGAAGTGGGGAGCTGCTCCTGACTGTGGAGGCCTGGGGAATGGAAGGAACCTAGACCAGGATGGACTCCCTTCCTTGGTTTGGCATCTTTTGGTTACCAAAGCAACATGGGTGTAACACTGTGTTTTGTTTTGTTTTTGATGTTTGGACATCTGGGGGTGTTCCTGACCCTGTGGAGGTACAGACCAACCAATCCAGAGCCTACATCACAACCATCTGCTTCATCAGACTCCTGTCTCTGGACCACTGTCCCCCCAGCACCAATCGCCCCAAGGCCAGATACCAGCCAACTTCGGACGGCCCTGAACCCCAGAGCCAGTCCTGACCCTACGCACCCTGCCTTGCCCGTTCCTTACAATGGAAACCACAATAAAGGCCCTCCCCTCCCACCCCTGCCGGGGCCACCACGACCCACCTCCAGATGGTGATGGCCAGCATGACCAGCACGCCAGTGAAGGACGGGAAGAAGAGCAGGAAGATGAAGAAGGTCATCATCTGTGAGGCCCGCCAGGCTTTGCTGGGAGGTTGGAAGTTCACCATCAGGCTGATCTGCGGAGAAAGGTGCCATCCCCTCCCATCTGTGGCAGAGGAGCAGCCAGAGGGACCCCACCTGGGGCAATCCTGACCCCTTCCCTTCCTGGTGCCCCTCCACCAGGTCCCAGGGACCCAGGGAAGTGGATGGGTGGTGACCTCAGACCAACTCACATTTTTGACATAGAACATGATGAAAAGCGTGATCATTTGGATGAAGGGTAGCAGGGGGCAGAAGAACATCCCAATCCTGTGGAGACAGGAGTCAGAGACCAGGGGAGTCGCCGGGAGGTGGGAACAGACATGGCCGTGCAGAGGGAAGGGGTAAGTCACATCCCCACCAACTTCCCGTGGGGAGGTCCCACCCTCTAGTGCCGTGTGCCTGTATTTGGAGATAGGGTCTTTAAAGAAGTAATGAAGTTGAAATGGGGTCACCGTGGTGGGCCCAGTTACCAAAAGACTGGTGTCCTTAACAGAAGAGGTTAGAGCACCATGCAGAGGGGCTGTCCCACAGGGAGACAGTGCCCCCCCCACCCCCCCCCCCCCCCCCGCAGAAAGACCCTCCCCTCACGGCCCTCGAGGGCACCGCCCCTGCCCTGCCTTGACCTTGGACTTCCAGCCTCCAGAGTGGCCAGGGAACAAATCTCTGTGGCTAGAGCCACTGGGCCCTGGTACTCCACCTGGACAGCCCTTGAGGACTGACGGAGGGTGTCAGGTCGAATTGGGCGGCTGCAGGGGGAGGGAGCACGGTCATCTAGCAACACACTGTGCCAGAAGTGACCAATGAGGCAGACCTGCTGACCCTGATGTCCATCTTGGGTCCATCTTTTCCTGGGCAGGACCCCTGACCCCTTTCCTCTGTATAAAAACCCTGAGCAGCCAAAGCCACGTGCGATTTTTCCTGGCTCTCCCACCCCGACTTTCACCCCGGGGGGGCTGGAGATTTCACCTGGGACACAGACTCTAATAAATCTCAAGCCACTACTTTTGTCTGACTCTGGTGAACCCGCCTGATGAGCGCACTCCTTTTGGCCACCCACTGCCTTTATGAGCTTTACCTGCTGCCCTTTTTCGAGCTTTACAGAGGGGACATCAGCCACTGCCACTAAAGCCCCCACTGGCCTTCAGCAGCCTGACCCTGGCACATCCGAAAGAAGGACACGCCTGGTGGCCTCCCAACCACCGCATCTGAGCAGCCCGAGATCCTGCGGGGACGGGTGTGGGGTCACCGATGAGGAAGACACCACTTTCCAGCTCTCCTGGGGGCTCCTGGTGTCCAGGAAGAGAATCACCGTTTGGTGCTAGAGTGTCCCTGACTTCGCCCTGGTGAGTCCCCCATTCTTCCAAAACAGGATGAGGCCTTGAACGGAGAGCCTGGGCAGACAGCAGGCTCCAGCCCAAATGTGAAGCCTCTGGGGATGGGACTGTTCTTATTGCTTCCAGGGACTCTGTGATTTCTGCCAAACAGCACTGTCTGACTCCTTTATCATGTATTTGAGTTTTTAAATCATTTCAGAAAAAATATGGAGGCAATGATGCAGCTGATGTGTAAAATAAGCCAAAAATAAGCCAGGCTAGAAAGGCTAGGGTGCAAAAGGGTGAAGCTTGGGAAACAGGTTTGTGACCTCATCTCCCCTGAGTCCTAACAGGCACTCCTCTTTGGTTATTACCTTCTTTAAAAATTCATCTTTAAGCTGGGTGTAGTCACACGTTCCTGTAATCCCAGCAACTCAGGAGGCTGGGGCAGGAGGATCGCAAGCTGGAGGCCAGCCTTCACTACTGAGTGAGACACTGTCTCAAAATAAAAAATCAAAGGGAGCCGGGCGTGGTGGCGCATGCCTGTAATCCCAGCACCTGGGAGGCTGAGTCAGGAGGATCGCAAGTTCAAAGCCAGCCTCAGCAACTTAGTGAGGCCCTAAGCAATTCAGTGAGACCCTGTCTCTAAATAAAATACAAAATAGGGTTGGGGATGTGGCTCAGTGGTTGAGTGCCCCTGGGTTCAATCCCCAGTACCAAAACAAAACAAAAAAAAAAAGAAAAAGAAAAAGAAAAATCAAAGGGCCTGGGTGTGTAGCTAAGGGGTAGAGCACTTGCTTAACATGCAAGAGGACCTGGGTTCCATCCCTAGTTGTGTAATAAAACAAAACAGTTACATTACGATATCACTACGTCATTATTGCTCAGAAAACAAAAAACTTAGGAGTTCCTATAAGTACCATAGGATCCAGCAATTTCACTTTTGGCATTCATCCAAGAGAAGTGGGGAAAGGGTCTCACGGAGATGGCCGCACGCCTGAGTTCACAGTGGCGCTATTCACAATTGCCAAAAGGTGGAAGCCACCCACGTGTCTGTGGACAGATGAACGCATAAGCAAAAGGTAGACTTCCGCACACAATGAGCTATTGTACCACCTTGGCTAGGCCACACTGTACGTGGTGACCCTAGAGGACAGGATGCCGTGTGAAATAAGACAGGCATGAAGAAACAGTACTATTTGTACCTTTTTTTTGGTACTGGGGATTGAACCCAAGGGCACTCCATCACTGAGCCACATCCCCAGCCCTATTTTGTATTTTATTTAGAGACAGGGTCTCACTGAGTTGCTTAGGGCCTCGCAAAGTTGCTGAGGCTGGCTTTGAACTCGCGATCTTCCTGCCTCAGCCTCCCAGGTGCTGGGATTACAGGTGTGCGCCACCTCGCCCGGCTATTTGTACTAGTTTTGATGGTGTAGATTCCTAGAACCAGAAAGTATAACTAGTGGTTGCCAGAGGCTGGGAGGAGCAGGGATGGGTGGCTGACTTGGGTACAGCGTTGGTTTTGCAGGATGAGAAGGTTCTGCAGATAGGCCCCACGACAGACAATGTGGTGACACTTGCTACGTATTGAAGGGTTATGGAAAGTAATATGCCTACAAGGCAGCTCCCCAAGAACAAGGGAGGGACAGTGTGGCCCGGGAGGAGGGGGAAATGAGGAAAGATTAAACCTCCCAGCAAATCCTTCCTATTAACAATGGGCCCTGAAGGGAAGGGGCGGATACTGCATGCTGGGCCCTGGACTGGACATTCCCCCATTGCAGATTAGACCCACATGGAGGCACAGTCAATCCTGAAATTCTGGGAGACAGAGGATCCCAGAGAAAGAAAAGCAATGGGCAGGATTTGGGCTCTCACCCCTGGGGATCTGGCCTCCTCCCATGAGTTTCGACCTTTTTACACCCACCCTCCTGAGTTAAAGCTCTAGCCTGTCAGCCCGCCCCTGACTGTCCAAACTGCACCTATGAAACCCAGACTCCTTCTGGAACCCAGGGCCAGTTCCAGACCCAGAAAGTGGACCCTCCCATGCCTGATTCACAGACCTCGCTGCAGAGTAGCGACCTGACCTGAGGTTTGCTCACTGACCTGAGGTTTGCTCCCATCTCCTGCCTCCGTCCATTGTGGGCCATGAGCTTACACATATTTTTACCATATATTTTCTTTTTTACTATTTTTTTAAAAAGAGTGCTTGTAAAGATAACAGTGGTCATGATATCCCCACTTAGAAAATATTTCTGAGTGAGGTGCTCACTAAGCGCTTAGCGTATGTGTTTTCTCAATTAATCCTCTCTGAAACCCTGTGAAGTAGGTTATCTCTACTTTTTTCCTTGCACAAAGGAAACCTGCTGGTTGAAATAACGGAGGTGGGAGGCCTTTGTAAACTGCCTAACTGCCAGCAGGTGCCCTAACAGGCCACCTAAACACCAAAGTCCTTGCTAAATCAAATCTAAATCAAATTCATGGACACAGTGAGTTACTGCCAGGGGTGGGGAGTGGGGGTGGGGGTTGGGGGGTGAGATTTGAGACCCCCTCCCCCAATGAAATGCCAAGTCCACAGCCGGGTATGAACCAACCAACTTACCACACCAGAGTTTGTGCATAGATCAGTTCTAGAACGTTCCTGGCAATATCAAACTCCTGTAAGCCAAGACTTGTGATGAACCGCTTCCCGATGATCCTGGGAAAAGGTCCTGAGGTTAGTCCCCAAACCACCACTCCCACCCTCAAAAGACCCCCACGGACCAGGACCATCAGCCATGGAGACCCCTTTGCCAGTTTAGGATAAAGTTTTCAGGTCCCTTGCAAATGTATGAAAAGTTCCAAGTATCAGCAAGTTTTTGAAGAAATAATTGAGGGGAAAGTGGAATCAATACAAAGTAGTTGAGTGGGGTACTGCTAAAATGATTTTTAAATAATCCTAGAGAATTCTGTTACCCTAATTATTAACATATCCCATATATTGTCTTGTTTATATCATTTTCTGCTTATTAAACCTTTTTCATGAAGCAGATAAACTTGGCACTACCCATTAAACTAAAACTTTTTTTTTGGTGCTGGGGTTGGAAGCCAGGGCCTTGCACCTGCTAAGCATGCGCTCTCCTGAGCTGCCGTCCCCGCCAAACAAAAAAAATTAGGTTAATGGTCGCTGCTGTTCAATTCATGATGTCTCCCAAGCTCTCTGTTTACTCGGGGAAACCTGAGGCCACTCTGACTTCTTCATACAGGAAGTTTCCCAGAACATTTGCTGTCAAGGGCTAGAGGCGCAGCCCAGGGGGAGCCTTGCTCCCAAACACAGGGCCCTGGTCCCCCGCATCCCACCGCAGCAGGCAGCATTTATTTCAAAAGAAAAAAAAAACCTTCTCACCTTTATGCACAGGCCCTGGACAGAGGCTGGAATAAAAGCCAGTTTGGGCAGAACTGAGTAAGGAAACTGGGCATTCAACAGGCCCCCTGAGAAGAGTCAGTACTGTGTGGTGCTGTCTCATCTCCAGAACAGCTCACAGAAATGCGTGACTGTCAAGGCACTGGGGACATAACTCAGTGGGAGAGCACTTGCCAAGTGAGGCCTGGGTTCAGACCCAGTGCAGGAGAAGGAGGGGGGGTGGAGGGGGGAGGAGGGAGGAGGAGGAGAGGCAGGAGGAGGAGAGGCAGGAGGAGGAGGGGGAGAAAGGGGGAGGAGGAGGAGCAGAAGGACGAGGCAGAGGAGGAGGGGGAGGAGGAAGGAAGAAAGGAAGTAGGAGGAGCAGGAGAAGAAGGAGAAGAAAGTGAAGGAGAAAAAGAAGAGGAGGGGAGGGAGAGGAAGAGAGGAGAAGGGGAGAAGAAGGAGAGGGAGGAGGAGGAGGGGGAAGAGAGGAGAAAGAGGAGGAGGAGCAGGAGAAAAAGAAGAGGAGGAAGAGGAGAAGGAAGAGGAGCAGGAGAAGAAGAGGAGGAAGAGGAGGAGGAGGAGGAGGAGGAAGAGAGGAGGAAAGAGGAGGAGGAGAAGGGAAAGAGGAGGAGAAGGAGGAGAAGGAGCAGGAGAAAAATAAGAGGAGGAGAGGTGAAGGAGGAGAAGGAGGAGGAGGAGGAGAGGAAGGAGGAGGAAGAGAAGAGAAGAGGAGAAAACATGTGACTATCTAGAAGGAATGAAATGCTTATGGTATTATTTAAAAATGAATGAATGAATAAATAAAGAACCAGGGTGGGGACGAAGCTCGGTACTCCAGCAGGAGCCTGTGCCAAGCCCTGAGTTCAATCCCCATTACTGGAAAAAAAAAAAAAGAACTGCACAAGGGGCAGTGATAAGGGAGCCTCAGTTCTGCACACCTGCAATCTGAAATAGAAACCAGTGCATTGATTACATAGAACAACGGACGAATCTACATGCACTGAAATGGAGAGAGGCCAAGGCACAGCTTGCTTCAAAGCAAGCCCACGATGATTTTGCAGCACGCGCACACAAGTCTGTGTGCCATGCACAAATGAAATCTTTGCAGAGTTCACTGCATGACCCATTTTTTTAAAAAAATGATTCTGTGTTATATAGCACCCACACACACACATACACAGAGCAATGTGTGCATAGAAAAGTCTGGAGGAATAGATGCTGGAATATTAAAATGGTCTACAGTGGATCAGATTTCAAGTGGTTCCATTTCTGCTTTATTTCGAGAGTGTTCTGTTTTGCTTTTGGAAACAGAGCCCAGTGACCTATGACATAGGACTGCCAGTCAAGGTGAGGTTCTAGGAAACTCTTAGAACAATACCCCGCAAGGCAATTGGCAATTGGCAGAGCGGTGCATCTTTTCAGTACTCAAGGGACCCAGACTTTCCACCCAGCCAGGAACCAGGCTGCAGGTACAGGATCAGGGACAGCTATTCACCACCAACGGATATTTACCTCCTCAGAAACTGCCCCAGGAAGGAATCGGCTAAAGAGAACACGAAGTCCATCAGAAGGAGCCGGTAGATCTCCTGGCCAATCAGGGTTTCCCAGCACTGGAAGGCACACAGGAGTCAGGGGGCGGGCAGGCACCTTGCTGGCTCAGCCTCCTCTGCTCAGTTCCTGGCTCCAGTGCTCCACGGGACATGGCTGGTGGCTCAGATTTACCCAGTCCTTGTGTACCCTCTGTCTGCAATCACGCAGCCAGGCTGGTTTCCTGGGGTGTCCATTCTTTCTGGGCTCCTTCCTGACCATCAAGTCCCAACTCTCCCCTTCTCACCATCCCTTCTCTTAAAACATCATCTCTACCCAAGCTCTCAGGGTCAATGTCAGTCAGAGGTGATCTGTTCCTTCAAGAGGGTGGGAGGCATCAATAGCTAAGAAGGTCCCCCTTCTTTCTGGTTTATTGACCTTACAGAAGGTCAAAGAATGCCTGCTTAAGGAGTGACTTGTGATTAATTTGATTTGTTACCACAGGCTCACGTAGAGTGGAAACTTGAGTCAGTTTATGAAACTAGTGGTCTGTAAACTCTGCAGAAAGTCAGTGTTATGAGCTGATAGACTGGGAGCTTTTAGGTTTGGCTGAAGGAGGAGAGGGAAGTTCTAGGCTCACAGCTCAAGGATAGATGGATGGATGGATGGATGGATGGATGGATGGATGGATGGAAGGACACATGGATGGATGGATGGACACATGGATGGATGATGGATGGACACATGGATGGAAGGATGAATGGATGGATGGATGGATTCACAGATGGACGGATGGATGGATGGATGGATGGGTGGATTGATGGATAGTTGGATGGATAGTTGGATGCAGGTGGATAAATGATAGATGAATAAACGGATGGATGGATGGATGGATGGAAGGATGGACGGATGGATGGATGAATTGGTAGGTGGACAGATCAATGGTGAAGAGAAGTATAATGTGGTACCCTCTCTAACTGGCCTAACTTGGAGGGCTGGTTTGGAATTTTTTTGATGATTAGGGTGAGAAAATGAGGGTACCATGTTCACGTGAGATGGTTTGCATCTGGACACAGCAATGTTATTTGGGAACCCAGGGATGAAGGATGACAGAGAGTTGAAGAAATTAAAGCTGAATAGGGGCAGGATGGCTCTGGAGAAACTGATGTCCTCCCTTGAGATCAAAGACCAAGAGACCCGACTTAAGGCAGAACAGCATGGAAATCTCACCTCCTCACCGGACAGGGCCACGATGTTGAGCCAATAGTAACAAAGAATTCCAATGATTGATATTTTTAGAAAGATGTTTCTAAAAAATAGAAGAGAAAACAACTATCATTGCTCTCCATGGCAGTCTCCTGTGCTGTTTGCCCACATTTCCTTTGGGGCACGTGGTAGGATAGAAATTCCTGCCCTCCTGTGGACTAGTGGGGCCATGTAGCTACTGCTGGCAAGTGCATTGTGAGCCGAAGCCATTCTGTGTCACTTCTGAGCTGCAGCAGTGAATGCCAGTGTGAGATCCTCCAGAAGGCACCGTCTCCCCTTTGGAATGGCAATCAGCAACATCCAAGATGGCAGCCTCTCCCAACCGGTCGCCCTCGGTGATTGACAGGAGCAGAACCAGCCCTCCGGCCACACCATGGAGCACGTGGCCCAGCAAGCTTTGTTTCCAAGCTACTGAAATCTGGGATTTTGCTGTCACTCCTGTCACTGAGGCATAATCTCATGTATTCTAATCGGTACACTCTCTTTTGTCGTGTCTCCAACAATCAATTTTCACCTCCCATGATGATAGGGGCAAGTGTCCACACTGTTCCCTGGGTGCTCACTAAAGGTCCTCTGATTAGCGCTTTCCCTCAGCATTCACGACTCCACCATCAGTAGAGTTATATTTATGTCCATCTTGCCTATAGGCAAGACTGTGAGGTGACAGTGAACCCTATATTCCTGCTTCTATATCTACTTAATGGGGCTCAGGGAAGAGCTCTTGGAGAGGGTGACGCTTGAGTCAGGAAGTGGGCCTCGTGGTGAGGTGTGAGAAGAACCTTTGGGCAGGGAGAACATCCCATGCAAAGGCCCTGGGGTGGGCACGTGGTTTGGCATGTTTGTGAATAGTCAGGAGGCCAGGGAGGGAGGAGATGGTGATCAAGGAGAGGGGTAGAAAATGAAGCTGAGGAGCTGGTCGAGAGCCAGACCCCAGAGGCCACAGTAAGGAACCGGCTCTGGAAGGGATCACAAGGAAACTCAGAGGGCTTTGTGCAGGCCTGTGGCTCTAACCAGGAGTGATTCAGAGAACACTATCAGGAGATTTGGACAGGACCAGCCTTTGTTTATCAAAACCCTGGGGCCACCTCTAGCACACAGGATGCCTCAGTGGGAATCACCAAAAGGTGTCACTCCCCGCAAGCCCGTGAATTACCAAAAGGACTCTGGGCGACTGAATTACAAAAATGTACCTCCTCCTCCCTGCTGATGCTGTGAGTGCCAGGACTCAGTCTGACCCTCAATCCCCACACAACCCCTCAATCTGGAACCTTTGTGCAGTGCACTGCCTGCCCATCTGTAATGGCACACTTGAGAGCTAGGCTAATCCTCAGGCTTACAACCACTGGAAAGGCAAGCTCTGTTTCTGAGTTCTCTTTTTCCATGCACACACTTGACTCTTGAAATCCCTCCCTCTGGAGGACAAGACTGTGATACCCGAGCAGAACCCCTGCGGCTCTCTGGAAATGAGACTGGCTTCGGGTGCGGCGGCCACACCTACCGGATCAGGAGGACGTAGACCTCGTGCCGAGGCAGCTCGTACCTCTCCACCAGCCTGAACATGGAGTAGAGGCGCGGCACAGCCAAGTTGATACAGGACACAAGGAAGGGCAGTAGCAGCACGGCTCCAGGGTTCTTGTGCGTCTTCAGGAACTGCAAGGGGAGAGCCGCCATGCCCACTGTGCACCGGACCCTCTCTGCCTCCCTTGGAGGACCAGCACGGCGGGGAAACCCCAAAGGGGTTCCTCTGGGTAAGCTAGGAAGCTACTATTTATTTAGCACTTACCCTCTGCCAAGGCTCAGAGAGGTGAAGACACTTGCCCAGGGTCAACCAGCAAGAAAAAGGAAGATCTGAACCCAGCTATTTCTGCCCCAGGGACCTGCGCTCCAGTAGCCATTCTGGGGTTTCACCTTCCTTGTCAAGACACACCGAGGACGTGCCTCTCGCTGTTGGGGCAAAAGCCCGCATCTACGGACACCACCGCAAGAGGGCGCCCCTCGCCGTGGAAATTCTCTTCCCCTCTCTGTGGTCCCGTGCATTTCACCAGGTGTCACCTGTTCTTGGGAACTGGGGGCGGGGGGGGGGGGGTGCCTCCGCTGGCCCCCGCTGCACCTTTGTGTGAGGTCAGGAGAGATAACCTTCCTCGAGGGGACACGGCGCCCTGGCGTCTAGCTCAGGGTGCAGCTCAGGGTGGCGTCTAGCTCGAACCCTCTTCTCCGCCCCAGGCCTGAGCCTGCCCCCGCTCGTGTGGTTCCCAGGCACCCCGCGCACTCCTGGGAGCGTCTTGGGAGCCCGGCTCCCTGGGTTCCTGTTCTGCCCGCCTCCCCCAGTTAACCCCAGAGGCGTGGCCCCTCCGAGCCTCTTCCCCGTAAGCACAGAGAGGCTGCGAGGGTTCACTGAGATCAAACAGGGTAGCGCGTGGGCCCAGAGCTGCCAGGGACATTCCCATGAACGGAAGGGACGGAGACTGGCGGCCACCAGGGCTGTGCCACGGGTTGGCTGCCGGCATGGAGCAGATCTGGAGCCACGGGATCCCTTCCCTTCCGCCTTCTCTCCCCAGCTGCTCCCCTGTGCTTCAGAACTAGTCAGACTCTCCACCGACACCCCCTGGCCACTGCTTCCGCCCTCCGCAGGCAATGCCAGGCCCTGATGGCGCCTGGGCTCCCCTCGTTCAGGGCAGACCGTCAGGGGGTGTTCACACAATCCCACACCCATTTTTTTTTTCCTCTTCTGCATTTTTTGTCCATGTAGTTGAGCACCTACTATGTGCCAGGTCTTAGGCCAGGTACTGGGAGAAACATGCACCAACAGGGGGCTTTGAGGCTGCGTGTGGGGGTGCAGAGGGGAGGGCTGCAGGGTCAGGTGTGCTTTGCTCAGCCTAGTGGAGGTGCTCCTGGTGGTGATGGCAGACTTCCTGGAGGAGGTGACATCCTTGCTAAGGTCTGGGGTCAGGGCGGCAGGGAGTTTGCCAGGTGAGGGGAAGTAGAGATGGAGAAAAGCACAATATGTTCAAGGGTCTATAAACACACCATTGTGCAGTGCTGGCATGGGAGATGGGAGTGGTGGGGTATGGGCAGAAATCAGATCATAAAAGATCTATGAATCATGCCCCAGAGGTTAGATTTTTCTTTTTTTTTTTTCCTTTTCCTCTCCCTTCCTTTATTCCTTTTGTCCTTCCTTCTTTCCTTTTGAGCAGTGCTGGGAATCAAATCCCGGATCTCATGCATGCTTTGCAAGTGCTCTATCACCAAGCTGTGGCCCTGGCCCTGGATTTTATATTGAAAATAACGGGAGGCCACTAAGGAAAGTGAAATAATCAGACCAGACTGAACTCCAATTCTAGAGATCAGCAACCTGGATACAACGAGCCCCATTATCCAGATAACAAAGCAGAAACCTACAGAAAAACACCACTTCCTCAAGGCCACCCAGCCAATTAGTGCCCAAGCCTAAATCACAGAGTTCCTTTATCACTCAGGGCGCCAGGCACGGGGCAAACTCCCCATGTCTTTCCTCTCATCCTCACTACACACCTAAAAGCAGGTAAGACCACTGGTCTTTTGCAGAAGATAAACCTGGGCTTAGAGGATCAGATCACTCGTCAGGGGGTCACTACACTTACTGAGCACCTACTCTGTGCCAGGCACCATGGGAGAACGGAGAAGAAAGATCAAGGAGGAAACCAGAGCTGGATCCCAGCTGCACGGCCAGAGCCCCCAGCTCTCCAGCAGCCCCGAGCCTTTGCCCCCTTGCTGGGTGCAGAGCTGAGTCCATGAGCCAGGGGAGCCAGGAGTCTGCAATCGTCAGTTGGCTTCCCGATGTCAGTACCAGGGCTTGGTCCTGGCTGGAGTCAAGCTCTGCCTCGGGCCCCCCTCCAGCCTCCCACCCTTCCTCTGCTCTCCGCTCTGGCCCCTGGTGTTCCCACCCGTCCCATTACCTCGGAGTTGTACTCGGCCAGGTAATAGACGGCTGCACAACAGGCCGTGGCCACGCCAGTGGATACCAGCCAGGCGGCCCCATGAGCACACAGGCGGGTGAGCTGCTGGTGGAATGTGAGCTTGGTGTGCTCCTGACGGATCTCTGACAGGTTCTCCTGTGAACACGGGAAGCCAGGATGACCCGCTGGCCACACCCAGACACACCCAGCCCAGAGCTGCAGGGGATGGACGTGGATTTGGGAGGTCCAGGGGAGAGTCTCAGAGGGTCAAGAAGCCCCATCACCACATCAAACTCCATTTTCGTCTTAAAGGAACTGACCGAGGGAACAGAGGGGGACTTCGATCTCGGGGGAAACACGAGAAGGACACAGAGTTCTTTCTCAAAGGAGTCTGGGGTGCACCCAGAGGAAGAAGTCAGCACTTGCCACGTGATTCAAAGCCCCTGTTGATAACTTCTGCTTGTTATTTCCTTTTTGGGGGGGAGGGGACTGGAGATTGAACCCAGGGACACTCCACCACTGAGCCACATCCCCAGTCCTATTTTGTGTTTTATTTAGAGACAGGGTCTCACTGAGTTGCTTAGGGCCTCGCTAAGTTGCTGAGGCTGGCTTTGAACTCGCGATCCTCCTGCCTCAGCCTCCCAAGTGCTGGGATTGAAGCCAGATTTAACAGGCAGTTAGTGTAGAAATCAGGGAATCTGGTCAAATTGAGGAATGAAGTCTGGGAAGTTGGAGACGCCCCTGGGAGACTGGAATGTCATTGCCTCCAGAGCCCTCCGATCACCAAGGTTACCTGCTTAACTGCCCCTCCCCAAAAGCTGCAAGGAAGGAGTTGCTAATTAATGCCTCCAGGTCCCACCTGAATCTCCATGTGGCCCTTCCCCCTGCCATTCCCACCTCACCGTTTTGCTGTGTCACCACCGCCATATGGGCAGGAAGGAGAGATAAAGGTCAGAGGAAGGGGCAGAACAAAAGAAGACCCTAACCCTATAAAAGATGGAGGGCGCGCTCACTTCTTGGGGATTCCAGAACATCAGCCAGCCATGGACCCCCCTTCTCCCACTCGGGAGAAGTTTGTATTACTACTTTTAAATAAAACCTGCTTAAAATGCTTGCCTTGGCGTGCTTCTCTGGCATTATACTTCAACACCGGAGGAAGCAGAACTCGTCACCGATATGCAACGGTATCAGAGGATTACAGGCATGAGCCACCACACCCAGCTTTATTTCTTTTTAATGAGTTTATTTCTTTCAACCAGGGTGGCTCAATCCCCATACTATTAATATTTGGGGCCAGATGATTCTGGGGGGCTATCCTCTGCATTGCAGAGTGCTCCCTGGCCTCTACCCGCTGGAGGCCAGCAGCACCCTGTCCCCAACCGTAGCAACCAAAAAAGTCTCCAGACATTGCCAAACGTCCCTCTGAGGGGAGAAGATGCTCTCGATTGAAAACCACTGCTCTGGGGTAAAATTTTAACCCTGGAACTGTAGAGTCAGGAAGTACATGCCCTTTAACATTTTGACCTAAATCACTAACACGGCCTCCAGGGAGGCTGCACCAGTTAGAAGGCTCCCAAGTCATGTGAAAATGTCCATTTCCGTACGTCACCACCAGAACTAGGCATTAGGACTATTTTATGTTTCTATTTTTTTCCCACCAATCTCATGAGCAATAAAAAAAAAGTAATTCATTACTGCCTGAAGAAAAGTTGGAGACAGGGCTGGGGATATAGCTCAGTTGGTAAAGTGCTTGCCTTGCAAACACAAGACCCTGGGTTCAATCCCCAGCACCGCAAAAGAAAAAAAAAAAAAGAAAAGTTGGAGACACCTAGGAGGAGGTAGGTGGATCACCTGCGGCAAGATGCTGAGTGAGGTGAGCTCGCCTTACCCTGATCTCAGTGCTAAGATTCTTCTGTTTGAGCTTCACGGCTTTCTCATGCGTGACGGTGAAATCCCAGCAGAAGATAAGCTTGGTGATCCCTCTGGAGTAAATGTGGGGGTTGATAAAGTTGTTCCGGAAATACTTGGCCATGCTGGAGAGGGAGAAACCAAAACACCCACAGGTTACTCCGTCATCATTCGGGGGACGCAGGGATTGGACCAAGGACACCTGTCATCAGTGGTGACAGGTGACATGTGACATGGAAGAGTGAGTCTGGGGCTCCGTGAGAGCAGACAAAGGTTATAGCCTGGCTTGCCATCCTGAATTCACTAACTGGGGAATCTTTGCCCTTTGAACTGTGTCAGTTGGTGGGGATACTAACAGTGCCCACCTCAGAGATCTGCTGAGATGGTATCAGCTTCCTACAGCTGCTGTAACAAATCACCACCAGCGCAACAGCTGAAGATGACACGAATTTATTATCTTAACATTTCCGGAGGTCAGAGGTCAGGAAAAGGGTCTGACAAGGCTCAAGGCAAGACGTTGGCAGGGCCCTGGTCCTAGGAGGATCTGCTTTTTCCAGGTTCAGGGGCGGGGGGGCTATCCACATTCTTTGACTGTAGGTCCCTCCTCAAAGCTAGAGAAGCAGCATCTCTCTCTTTCCCTCTCTGATCTCTGGTCTCCCTCTTAAAAGGACCCTGTGGTCCCATTGGGCCCAGCTGGATAACCCAGGAAAATCTGCCCGTCTCGAGATCTTAAACTTAAACACATCCCCTTTGGGTGGGGATTAGCAGCCAACCGCAAGTCACTAGAGTGCCCGGAACAGCAAGCACACAGGGTCCACTGAGACCGTGGGGACATCCCAGGCCCAGGGTCCCCTCAGCACCCAGCCTGGCATGTGATAGGTGCTGATGGTTGGTGCTGGCTTTCCCAACTCTGTACCCCTGAGCTTCAGCAACTGCAGACACATTTTCTAGTTTGATAGAAGAGAATGACACTGCATGTTAGAATTATCATGCTGGCAATTAAGGACATTATGAGCTGAATTGCATCCTATGCCTCAAATTCAAGTTCAAGTCCAGTCCCTGAGAATGTGACTATATTTGGAGATAGGGGCTTTAAAAAAAGTAGTTAACAACAACAACAAAAAAAGTGGTTAACAAATTAAAGTAAAATCAGTAGGGTGGGTCCTAATCCAATAGGACTGACATGCTGAGAAGAAGAGGCCATTAGGGCTAGGGTGTTGCTCAGAGATACAGCACTCGCCTAGCATGAATGAGGCCCCACTTTCAATCCCCAGCACTGCAAAAAAATAAAATAAAATGAAAAAGAAAACTAGGACACAGAAACCCAGAAGGAAGATCACTGAACATTCAGGGAGAAGACGGCTGTATGAGTCAGCTTTCCATCACTATAACACACGCCTGAAATAAAAAAAGAACTTATAAAGAAAAAAGGTTTTGGAGGCTCCAGTCCATGATCAATTGGCTCTGTTGCTTATTTTTTTGGGGGGGGGGTACTGGGGATTAAACCCAGGGGCACTCCACCACTGAGCCACATTCCCAGCCCTATTTTGTATTTTATTTAGAGACAGGGTCTCACTGAGTTGCTTAGGGCCTCGCTAAGTTCTGAGGCTGGCTTTGAACTCCCAATCCTCCTGCCTCAGCCTCCCAAGTGCTGGGATTACAGGCGTGTGCCACCGCACCTGGTCTCTGTTGCTTTGCAGAGCATGGTGGGCAGGAGTACAGAGCAGAGCAAAACTTCCCACTTCATGATCAAGAAGCAAAAAAAGGGACAAAGACCAGGGTCCCATGATCCCCTTTGAAGACACACCTGAACAGCCTCCATTGGGCCCAGCCTCTTAAGGTTTCCACCACCTCCCAATAGCATCAAGTTGGGACCAAGCCTTTAATACCCAGATCTCTGAGGGATACTGAAAATCCAACTATAGCAACAGCTATCTATCAGCAGGCCAAGGAAAGAAGCCCCAGAAGAAACCCACCCAGCCGAGACCTTGACCTTGGACCTCCAGCTTCCAGAACGGTAAGAAAATAAATTCCTGCTGCTTTGTAAGCCACTGGGTCTATGGTACTCTGTGATGGCATGCCTAGCCCACATGTACGGTTTGAACACCGGGTAGTTTCCCGCGGGCCCCTTGTGTCTGACAATTGTCCACCCAGGTCCTCATGTCCACATAATTAGGGTCAACCCATTTATCCCATTTATTTCCAGACAGATCGATTTCTTTAAAGGTCTACAGAACACTCTCTTCCTCTGTCCAACCCCTATGTAACATTGCAGGATGGAGAATGATCAGATGGCCGTAGAAATTTTTAAAAATTGCAAAGAAACTGGTCCCTGGGGAATGGTTGAGCTTCTTGGATTTTGCCTAAATCTAAAACAAGCCTCAGAATCAGGCCATGCCGACGCTTCTCTACCTGAAGAGCAGGCTGAAGAAGCAGATGACCAGGCATGCGCCGATGGTGAAGAGGTAGGCCAGTTGCATGTTGTAGGATATCCCGCTGCTCCCGTGCCGGATGGAAGAATTGGTGTAGAAGCCGTAATACATCACCGTGTCCCTAAAATAACCCTGAGGGGGACAAGGAAGAGATCCGGGTCAGGTGGATCTTGAGACAGGGGTGAAGAACTATGGTCTCTGCGGGACATTTGGGCCATCAGTTTAGACATTCAGTCATCCCTTGGTACCCAAGGGGAATCTTCTCCAGAGCTCTTAAGGAGCCCCGAATCTGCAGCTGCTCTTATATAAAATGTCATGGTAGTTTCATATAACCTTGCCACATCCTCCTGTCTGCTTTAAATTATCTCTAGATTACCCATAATATTGAATTCGATGTCTATGCTGTGTAAATAGTTATTATCGTTTATGGCTCAGGGAATAAAGATAAGAAAAAATGTATACGTGTTCAAAACAGAACAGATGCAATATTTTTTTTAATGCTTTCAATCTGCAGTTAATGGAATCTAAGGCTTTGGAACCCATGGATACAGAGGACAGTCAGGTTTGCCACCCAGAACCTAGATGTTTCCTCCCACCGTGAAGAGGAATCCCCAAAGCAATATAACCTTGCAGCTGAGGTGCCTGGTCTCACTGATCATGCAAAATATCACCGGGAGCAGGACAACCAGGGCTGTGTGCCTCTGCCACCTGCTAAATACTACGTCTGTGTTTATTTAACAGGAAACAACTCAAGCCTTTAGGTCTGCATTGTAGTTTACAGGAAATAAAGAACCAGAGAAACAGGTTGGAAAGATCACAAGGAAATAAGCCAAGAGTTTTGGGAGGTAGGATTTCAGAGCCTGTGGGACAACTGGCACCGTTTCTATAATAAGATCATGTCCAGAAAAGAGTGCCTGGGGCTGGGAGACTGTTCTAGATTCATAGAGATTTTAGGGGAAAAAAAAAAAAACCATAGAAGACCTAGTCTGATCTTTGGATTCCTGGTCAGAGCAGGCTATGAAATTTCCCCAATTTGGGTGAAAGTTGGGAAAATATGAATATGGTTTGATTTTAGATAATATTCATGTTTGATTTTGTTAAGTGTGGTGATGGCATTAGGACAGCATGGTACCCTTATTTTTGAAGAATTTCAGGGTGAAATACCCTCACGTCTGTAATTTACTTTAAAATGCTTCCCAAAACAATAAGATAAAACAAATATTGACATTTTAAATCTACATAGCAGGTAAAGGAATATTTCTCATGCTATTCTTTATTTTTCTGTACACTTTTAATAGTTCATAATAATAAACTCTTATAACAAAGTATACATGGCGATGAAAACATGAAGGATAAATGAACACACGAATTCCACTTTAATGCATCAATGAAAATATTTTGGGGTTTTTTTGTTTGTTTGTTCTGGTACCAGGGATTGAACCCAGGGGTGCTTAACCACTGAGCCACATCCCCAGCTCTTTTAATTTTTTATTTTGAAACAGGGCCTCGCTAGGTTGCTGAGACTGGCCTTGAACTTGTGATCCTCCTGCCTCAGCCTCCCAAATCACTGGATTACAGGTGTGAGCCACCGTGCCTGGCCAAGGAAAATATTTTAATGAAAAAGGAAAAAAAAAAAAAAGACAAATGGCAAAGGCTGATTTGGACATTCTCCTGCAGGCATCAACAAATTTTTCCATAAAGAGCTCGATAATAAATAGCCTCAGTTTTGTGGATCCCTCTGCTCCGTTGACAACCACTCAATCCTGCTGGTATGGCGGAAAAAACGGCGGAGGCAACATGCAAATGAGTGGGCGTGGCTGTGTCCCAAAAGGACCACACAGACACCCAAATTGGCAGTTCGTGTAATTTTCATATTGCACACAATGTTCTCCTTCTTTTGATTCTTTGCCAACCACCCATAAATATAAAGACCAATCTTAGTTCACAGAGGGCACAGAAAGAGATTCAGGGCCACATCTGGTTCACGGACTATAGTTTTGTTGATACCTTCCCTCCAGAATCTCAAGGTGGGGCAGCTCACAAGGCAGGGGTTAGATGCTTCTGGGTCGATAAATCATAGCGACCACTAAAAAAGAATGATGTGTGCCGGGCGCAGTGGCGCACACCTGTAATCCCAGCAGCTTGGGAGGCTGAGGCAGGAGGATTGTGAGTTCAAGGCCAGCCTCAGCAACTTAGCAAGGTCCTGAGCAACACCTCGAGACCCTGTCTCAAAATAAAATACAGAAAGGGCTGGGGATGTGGCTCAGTGGTTAAGCATCCCTGCATTCAATCTCCAGTACCCCTCAAAAAAAAAAAAATTGTGGATTTATAAAAATGTCCAAGACATATAGTGAGTCCCCCTCCAAAAAGATGCAAAACAAGACTTGTAGTATAAGCCTACCCATATACAGATATATATATGAAACTGATATATACATGTAAGGAAACTGATGCAGATGTGGCCCTGCATCAGTTTCTGTGCCCTCTGTGAACTAAGATTGGTCTTTATATTTATGAATGGTTGGTAAAGAATATATATATATACACACACACTTATTTTGTCAGAGTGCTGGGGATGGAACCCAGGGCTGCACATGTGCTAGGAAAGCCCCCCACCCCTGAGCTGCTCCCCCCGTCCTTCTCTTTCATTTGTAAAAGAATCCTTATCCGTGTTCCTATGACTATTTACTAGCTCTCTATCATCCAGCTACCTACTGATGGATGCACAGATCAATGTTTGTAAAGGAAAAAAAAAACAACAGTCCACAAAGATGCACACCAAGTCTGCAACACGAGACGATGCCCAGTCGTCACTGTCAGGTAAAAGGAAACTGGTCACAGACAACACATGAGGAACAATTCATTTTTTGAAAAAACAAGGAAAGGGGTGCTTTGCACTTGCAAGGAGGTGCTTGTCCCTGTGCAAAGGAGGATCGTGGAAGACCCAAGCTGTCGGCAGTGGTTACCTCCGACGGCTCCGATCCCACCATGTTGCATGAGTTACTGGACTTGGGGGACATTTTTAAAACCCACTCTCCCCACTAGTTGGCCCCTGGGCAAAACGAGAGGTCTGGACGGGTCAAGGTGTGTGCCTGGGTGTGCTGGGTAGGGACCTGTGGTCCAGGAAACGGAGAACTTACCGCCCCAGTCAGCAACTCCAGCCCTGTGAACTGGAGGGTGTTCTTCTCTGCCACGGTCAGCTGAGGGATTACGAGGAAGCTGAAGTTCACAATGAAGGAGAAGATGTTGAACTTCAAAAGCCACTTCAGAAAGTTGAAATAGGAGAGGACGCTGGTCCCAAACTTGCCTCCGATGACCTTGAGCGTCTTCTGCCACAGGCTGGTGGTGTTGAGGAGCTCCGAGAGGCCATTCTTGGACCTCCGGTAAGCCTGGAGTAGGAGCCGGGCAGGGGGCTTGACGCTCACTCAGGGGTCTCCTGAGCAGATCCTGTCACAGCAAGCTGGCTGCCTCCCCTAGAGCATTCTGCGGTGCCATGCACCATGCTCTGGGTGCTTACGAAGTTTATCTCCTTTAACCCTCACTGACCTCTAAGGTTCTGCTATGATGACCGTCCCGGGCTTGTGGTCAAAGAAGATGATGCTCCCAACAAACTCAGCATCCTCCTAGACCTGCCCTATGCCCACCTTTGCTCCCAGTGGCTCTGGGCAAAGTCACCTCTCTGACCCCATCCTTCCATCCTCACTCTTGGCCTTCCCTGTTCTCACCCTCTTGCTGTGCCCATTTTACTATCACAATATAAATTAGTATACCTATCACACGCATGTTTCCTGCAGCACTGTCTAGAATAACTGAGACATGGAACCAACCCGGAGTCCATCAACAGATGAATGGATAAAGAAAATATGGTGCATGTGCACAATGGAATATTTTTCAGCCATGAAGAAGACCGGAATCCCGTCATTGGCAGCAAAATGAATGGAAGTGGATGACATTAGGTTAAGAGAAATAAGCCAGATGCAGAAAGACAGGTACCGCATGCTCTCTCTCACAGGTGAAAGCTAACAGAAACCTTTCTGAATGTAGAGTAGTGATCACTAAAGGCTGGGAAGGATTTTGGGGAGGCAGAATAAGGGGAGGTTGGATAACGGGGAGCAAGACACAGGTAGACGGAGTAAGTGCTGGTGTTCTGCTGCACAGGAGGTGTGTTTTACACTGATCTAGAAGAGAGAGTTCAAGACACCGAATAGGAAGGGGCCAGGGAGGGGCCAGGGCTGTAGCTCAGTGACAGGGTGAGTGCCAAGTGTGCCCAGGCCTGTGGTCCACCCCAGCACCAAACCGAAGGAAGAAAGAGAAGAAAATAGTAACCGGAGGGAAATGGTGCAGTGCCCACCGTGTGCCTGTGTTGAAATGTCACCTACACCCCCTTAATGACTAATTGTTACATGCCAATCAAAAAATAAGATCCTAATCCTAAAACAGGCTGACTCACCCGAGAACAGGAGTTGAGACACTGAGTGCAGCACTGGAGCTCCAGGGCCCGGGGACACTGCTTGCTTCTCTCTCTGTCCACCACCGTCCTGTGGGGACGCAGGGAGAGCACTGTGGCCTGCTCAGCCAAAGGGAGCTGTGGGCTGCGGGGGCACCTGCAGGCCCAGCTACTGGGGAGGTGTGGCCAAGCAAGGGGTGCCTGGCGACACAGAGCTCATCACGAATGATGGAGGAGTGAAGGCAGCCGGCCAGTGAGCTCCTTCCAGGTGCCGGCGTGGCCCCGTGAGCAGCTGAACGGACCCACCCCGCTGGCTGGTGCATCTGAGCCCCACCAGACCCCACCGCAGTGGGCTTCCTCCTCTTCCCCTGTCTCCTCCTCAGAAGCAAGTCACCAAACCCAGCCCCCACCCCAGTCGGGGGAGAGTGTTAACCTCCAGCTCTGAGAAAGAGAGGACTTCCTCCTTAGATTATCTGGAAACTTCCAGAAGGAATATCCGTCTCTTCTCTTGCATATATTGATTTCTCATCTTTTTGAGGCAAAAAAAGAAAACAACGGAGTCCCTCAGCTCATACCTGAGCTTCCTTTTCTCTTCCATGGTCCTCGGCTGGTTCCTGATGGCTTTGATTCTGTCCCTGGACGTCATGGGTATCAAGGATGCTATCAACTTCTGTCCTGCCCGAGGAGATAAATGGAGTTTAATTTCTTTTTCTCTTTAATGGGGTCATAACATTCTAAAAACGTGCTGCTAACATTAGAGTGTGTTTTTATTTATTTATTTATTTATTTATTTATTTATTTAATTTTATTTCATTTTTTTGCGGTGCTGGGGAGAGCGCGTTTTTATAAGAGCCCAGGAAAGAAGGAAATAGGGACTCAAGGATTCCAAAGATCACAATTAAAAATGACAAGAAGACAGACACAGGTGTTCAAACTCAGAGCCAAAGCAAATGGTGAGAATTGTCCTGTCTTTCAATTCAACACTTCTCTCCTGTCACCAAAAACAGCATTCAGGAAAGCCCACCGGATCCCAGGGCTTGCTGCACCTGCCCCTCTCTCTCACTGAAACATCCACGCTCCTTCCTTTGGCCCAGGACCTCCAGGCCCAAGTGACTCCTTTCCATCCATGACTACCATCACACCCTCTCACCTCCCTCCTCCTCTCCACTAACTCAAGTTTACGTCTCCCATGCTGTGGTGGAGGGCCGCGGTCACCTACCCTGAAGTCATTCCCAACTTGATAACAGAATCCCACTGTGTTTAAGGCCATCCACCTCCTCTGCAAGACCCTAAGCGTCAACAGGGCAGGCCCATCTCCAGGACACGAAGCAGGTCCCCGTTAGCCTAGGCCAATCCCGATGAGCCCCTTGCAGGTGACTGGGTCAGGCCCAAGCATGGGACATATTGCTGGCCAATGTTCTACAAGAGGTGGTCCCTCAAGAAGTGTCTTGAAAAGGTGTTTTTCCCTTCTGTTTAAGGAAGCCAAAAATAGGGCTGGGGTCATAGAGTTCTGGCCTAGCATGTGGGAGACGCTGGGTTCCATCCTGGTGCAGCAGGAAAAAGAAAAAAACAGACAGATCCCTCCTTCCTTCTACGGATGTCACTGTGTCTGCAGGGAATAGCTGGAGCTCCTGTCACCATCTTGTACCAATGCTGGGGCCATGAGTTGCTGGAGAGAACTGAGGAGGCCGGGGAGCAGGCAGACTGGTTTCTTGGTCACACCATTGAGCCAGAACTCCTCCTGAGGACGTGCCTCATTTATTTCAATGACATAATTGGATGAAGGGGAAATCCCCCAAATCACTCTGAAATACGTGTCTTCCTGGGCAGGAAGAACAGGTAGAGAGTGGCACACGCCCGTAATCCCAGTGTCTTTGGAGGCTGAGGCAGGAGGATTTCAAGTTCAAAGCCAGCCTCAGCAACTTAGCGAGGCCCTAAGCAAGTTAGCAAGACCCTGTCTCTAAATAAAAAATAAAAGGGCTGGGGATGTGGCTCAGTGGTTAAGTGTCCCTGGGTTCAATTCTGGGTTCTAAAAAAAAAAAAATTGAGTTGGGAGGCTTCTCTGCTACCTCCTCAGCAATTCCCCAGCCTCTTATACCTTGCGCGGCTTCATGGGAAGCGCAGGGGGTGTCTAAGCCCGTGCATTCTGGGCTGTGAAGTGTCTGGGAAATGGATTCATTCAAAGATGTCGAAAGCTGCAGTAATTGGTGGTGCTTTGTGTCATTGCTGCGTCTGAAAATCTGAGAGTCTGTCACATCGACGTCAGAGATTGATGAGGCCATGCCGAAGGCGGGGTTCACCTGTGACCTTTCTGGAAAAATCTGAATTGAGGACGGAAGGCTTTCGAGCCCCGATGGCACATTCTCGACCTCTACGATGATTTCATTCACTCGGTCACCCGACAGCATCTCTTGCTTCCCGCTGGCTTGATTCTGGGACCCGGGTGTGGTCTTCAAAGACCCCACGCAGCGGTCACACCAGCATTGCCGAGAACCGGCCGGGGAAAGTGACAACAGTCATTCCATTCATGCTTTTCCAAAGCCAGGATGAGGCCACTGAAGCCAGCCCCCCACAATCTCAACAGAACTCCCCACATCTGGCCCCCGAGGGGCCTCCTCAGAGGGAGCTGTGTGTTCTGGCAGAGAATTCTGTCTTGGTAGCTAGGTAAGAAATGAGAAGCAGAATCCTTCATTGAAGACAATGGGATTCCAGAAACAGAGGACGGACATTCTCTTAATGCTTCACAATCGAAGGGTGACATGCAGAGCCAGGCTCAGGGGCAGCACACGCCTGTGCTCCCAGCAGCTGGGGAGGCTGAGGCAGGAGGACCGCAAGTTCGAGGCCAGCCTCAGCAACTTAGTGAGGCTCTAAGCAACTCAGTGAGACCCTGTCTCTAAATAAATTATAAAATAAGGCTGGGGATGTGGCTCAGTGATCAAGTGCCCCCAGATTCAATACCCAGTACCAAAAAAAAAAAAAA
>JAJEJO010000695.1:0-159244 GCA_020662805.1 Glaucomys volans | reverse complement strand
CTTCTCTCTTCTCTTCTTTCTTTTCTTTCTACCAGGATGGAACCCAGGGTGCTTAACCACTGAGCCACATCCTCAGCCTTTTTTATTTTTTATTTTGAGACAGGGTCTCACTGAGTTGCTTAGCACATTGCTAAATTGCTGAGGCTGACCTTGAGCTTGTGATCCTCCTGCCTCAGCCTCCTGAGTTGCTGGGATTACAGGCGTGGGCCTCCTCACTCAGCTCCCTCTGCCTTTTAGATACCCTCCTACCAGGGACCCTGAACCTCATGCTGGCTCCACAGAGCAGTCTTCTGAAGGCTGATGGCCTCTTTCACTGGTGGTTAAAGCCATTCTCTGCTCCGTGAGCACCCAATCTAGTGTGTGGTTGTCATTTATATCTGCATGGGTTCCCCTCGGCCAGGTAGCAACACTTAACCCTTGTGAAAGATACAGGCCCCCTTGAAAGAGTTCTGGAAGGATGAAGTTCAGGATTATCTATAGGCTACAGGGCTGAAAGTCAAGAGAGAGTTTTAAGTCATGGAGTCTCTTCGATTCACATTATTGTGGAAAAGAGCCCATTCAATTATTTCTTATAATTCGCAGGCTTGACGTTTTGGTGCCAGCATCCCCAGCCCCTCCTCTGTGGCACTGTGGCATCCTCTGGGTTTCTCAGTCTTTGCCTCCAATAAGATCTTCATGACCCCACGCAGTGATCCTCAGCTTTCCTAATGACTTCAAAGACTCCCACCTTTCACTAGTCTGATTCCAACTCAACCATCACATAAATGGATGGTTATTCAGAAAAACATTTTTTGATCCATGCACCTTCTCCCCATCCATGCAGACAATAGCCACAGGATGGACAGGTGACCCCATCTCGTCTCCTAGGATACAAATGACTGGTCTGGGTGTTTGTGGTCCAAATAGGCTGGTTAGAGTCTTTCTCCAGCACCGATGAGCAGATCAGGGAGAAAGAAAGGACTTCTAACGAGGTAGCTGAGCTGAGGGGTATCCGTGTGGGCCTGATGGCCTGATGCTGGTGGAGATGAAGAAGCTTCTAGAGAAGCTGGGTCAAGCAGAGCTGAAAACTGATCAGAAAATGAGCAAGCCCAGGTTGCACCAAGCCCTGGCTTCAGATTCCGAGGCCCCGATTTCTGTAACTCACTCAACACATTCATCCATCCATTTCTAAAATACTTTTGTGTGTCAGGTACTGCGTGAGGGGCTGGGAGGTTTCACCACTTTCAGTTCTTCAATTGGCTCCCATGTCCTTCTCACCACATGAGTCAATAAATTCCCTTTGGGCTAATTTCCTTTTGAATTGGGTTTCTGTTGCTTACGACCAGAAGACTACTAATGAAACTAGCCGGATGCCCACAAGAGGAAAAACCACATGTCCACAAGAGACCTCCAAGGTCTGGGGGTGTCGCTCAGGGCAGAGCACATGCTGAGCATGTCCTAGGCCTGGATTCAACTATTGCCCAGTAGAGAGAGAGAGAGAGAGAGAGAGAGAGAGAGACATTATGATAATTAAGCAACTACTCCATTCCTACAGCAGAGGAAATGGCCAATTCTGGATTTCTGAGTTGCCTTGAACAGTTCCTTCCCCAGGGCTGATTTTCCAGCCATGATCCTTTCAGTCTTACCTTCGGGTGACTTGTGCCAATCACATTCAGATGATGGTAGGTTTCCATATGCACTGACAGGCCCATGTTCACCCACATAAGCAGGGTTCACTGGAAGGAAGAGGAGGGGGACACTGTAAATCATTCCCAGCCCGCCAGATGGCCCTGAGCATGAAGTGGTGGTAACGTGCTAGCCCTGGCTGGAAATGGTCACTGACACTGAGACCTTGCCTTTGAGGTTCCTACAGACACATGATTAAGAACTCAGGTGGAGCAAGATGAAATCTTAGAGTGGTTTTGATGGATGTGGGGAAAAGGCACTCTCAGACATTGCTGGTGGGACTGCAGATTGGTGCAGCCACTCTGGAAAGCAGTATGGAGATTCCTCAGAAAACCTGGAATGGAACCACCATTTGACCCAGTTATCCCACTTCTCATTTTTTACCCAAGGTACTTAAAATCTGCATGCTACAGTGACACAGCCACATCAGTGTTTATAGCTGCTCAACTCACAATAGCTAAACTATGGAACCAACCTAGGTGCCCTTCAACAGATGAATGGATAAAGAAACTGTGATATATATATATATACACAATGGAATATTAGCCTTAAATGAAAATATGACATTTACAGGTAAATGGATGGAGTTGGAGAATATCATGCTAAGTGAAATAAGCCAACCCCCAAAAACCAAAGGCCAAGGGTTTTCTCTGATAAGTGGATGCTGATCCAAAATGGGGGGGGAGGGGCAGGGGTAGGGGTGGAAATTAATGGTGGAATGAGATGGACATTATCACCCTATGTGCATGTATGATTGCTCGAATGGTGTGACCCTGCATTGTGTACACCCAGAGAAATGAAAAGCTGTGCTCCATTTGTGTATGTATTCTGCTATCATGTATAACTAAACAGAACAAATAAAAATAAAAAATAAGGAAAAAGAACTCGGCTGGAAAATAGGACAAGTAAGCATAATCAGCCTGTATTGATGGTCTTCATTGGACTACATGCTGTGGATAAAGATAGTCATGACACTGGGATCCAGGACATGCCCATACTTACATAACTGGAAAACAAGTCTCACAAAACTGTGCTTTGAATGTATAAACTGCATTCTGACATATTCTTATTCAATTCCATTCTTTTCTGTGTCAATTTTTAATTTTGTTCTATTTTTTTTAATTCAATGTCACTTAAAAATTCATTTTGCAACTTGCTAATGAGTTACATCCAACTAACTCAAGAACTGGAAAGACACTCAGGTAGGTGAGTGCAAAGATTCCTTCCAGGTGTGGTGCTTCATGAGGATGCAAGAATGGATAAAATGTGGAGTGATTTCCTTAGGGACTGAGTCCACTCTCAGCATCTACATGACAGTGACACATTTCAATATTTATTTTCAATCCATGATGAATGTTAAAGGTAAACTCCTCCACAGAGAGAAAACACTTTGATAGGCAGAGTGTAAAATTAATTGTGGGAGGTTCTGGTAATTTTTGTTTGGAAATGATTTTCAGTCCTATTGCTTACTAGCTGTTCATCACTGGGCATGTTACTTAACATCTCTGAGCTTCAACATCTTAATGCCTAATATAACTTTCACATCGGATAGTTGGTGGAAGTGAATCAGTTAATACATGCAAACTGATTAACTAATCCCAGAACATATTAAACTCTTATTATGTATTGTAGTCAATTAATTGCTGCTCAGTAAATATTATGCCTCACCCCACCTGGGCCACCTCCATTGATGTTGGGCTTGGTGACACGACATTCTTTTACAAATATAACAGCAGATGTGACATGGCAGTTCTGAGCCACGGCTATAAAATCATTGGAAATTTCTGCTTGCTACCTCAAGCACTTCCAGCTTATGTCATGGGAAGAAAATGCCCCACTAGTCCAAGAAGAAGGACACTAGACCTAACCAGACACATGACCTGGAGTCAAGCACAGCCAAACTCAACCCAGTGCAGCCTAAATCCAGCCCGCCCTGCAGATGTGAGTGAGAAATCAATTTACTGTATGTTTCTTGTATAAGTCTGGTTATGGGGTTGTTTGTTACATAGCATTGCTGTGGTAAGTGCTGACTGATACAATTCATATAGTTGCTTCTATTAATTCAGAGAGCATTTCTCATGTACCTACTATGTGCCAGGCCCTGTGACACTGGGAAAACCACCTAGAACCTTAGAAGAGAAACAGACAAATATGGAAATAGGGCTTCTTCTCCTCCTTTTTTTCTTCTTTTGCTCTATTACTGAGCTACATAGCCAGTCCTTTTTATTTTTGAGACAGGGTCTTGCCCAGGTTGTCCTTGGACTTGTGATCCTTCTGTCTCAACCTCCTGAGTTTCTGGGGTTATAGGTGCATACACCTGGCAATATTAACTATTCTTAAGGAACCAATAGTTTGTCAGAATGTGGGTGGGGGCTGGTGGCAAATGCCTGTAATCCCAATGGCTCAGGAGGCTGAGGCAGGAGGATCACAAGTTCAAAGCCAGCCTCAGCAAGGCCCTAAGCAACTTAGTGAGACCTGGCCTCAAAATAAAAAATAAAAAGGGCTGGAGATATGGCTCAGAGGTTAAGCACCCCTGGGTTCAATTCCCAGTACTACCAAAAGAAAAAAAAAAAAAAAAAAAGAATGGGTGGGTGATTCTCAAGTGCTACAACTTCAGTCCTACAAAGAAGTCCAGAGAAGGAAGCCACACTTGATAGCTTTTTTAAATAAAGACCTTCATTTCTAGTGTTCTATACAGCGAGGTGGTCAGAAGTCTGCCTATATCCTGATCCTCCCCCTCAGTAATGCTGGGCACATCAGGAGCCAGGCTTTGAGTCAGAGCCTGGATTCCAGTCTTGGCTCTGTGGAGTTAGTGGCTGGCGACTCCCATCTGCCCATCCGTCAAGGCAGAGTGGCAGGCTCTGGATGGTGGCAGTGAGAGTCAATGAAAGGAAAGGGCTCAGTGGGTCTCAGGGCGGAGAAAACCCACCCTCCCGCTCAGTGGGATTCCTTCTGCTTGCCATGTCTATTGATCTTTTTTCAGGATCAGCCCACTCCGAGTCTTTATAGACATCATTGCCCTCCCCAGGAAAATGTGACACCACATGCAGCCTGTGTTCTCTGTGAATCTGTGCTTTATGCAGAAAAAGAGTAAGGGTTTTTTTTCTGGCTTTTCAATAACAAAGCCTCCCTCCTTTCTTCTTGCCCTCTATTGAGAATGTGTGGTATAAAGGTCTGGAATGTTCCTGCTCTGAACAACTGATGTTTGGGCTCTCAAATGGATATTTCCCCTACAGTGTGTCCCAGTCAGTGCTTTTCATTAGGATGGGGGTCTCTGAATTATTATTTGACTTATGATGTTTGGACTTATGATGGTGGGAAAGTGCAGTAGAAATGGTATTGAGAAATTTTGAATTTTGAGGGCTGGGATGTAGCTCAGTGGTAGAGGGTTTTTGTAGCCATGTGTGAGGCCCTGGGTTCCATCCCCAGTACAGAGGAGAAGGAGGAAGAGGAGGAGGAGGAAGAGGAGGAGGAGAAAAAGGAGGAGGAGAAGGAGGAGGGGAGGGGGAGGAGGAGGGGGAGAAAGAACTTTGAAACTTTCTAGGTTAGAATACCATGCATGATCACAGAAGCTGGGCCATGGCCTCAAGCCACAGCTCCCACCAGCCGCCGCCATCGCCAGGGGAGACAGCCCCCCACTGCATGCTGGTGGCTAGGCTGAGTGTTCCCTAGGTTAGGGGTATTCTGCCTCCTCCATTCCTGATGGGCTTCTCAGGACACGGCCTCATCATAAGCCAGCAGGCATCTGTGCTTGGAGGGACACCCTGCCCCTCCTCTTGGCCTCTTCTGAGGCTTTCCCCCCCTCGAGGCAGGTCAGGCCTCCCTCTGCACCTCCCAGCAGGCGCTGTTCTAGGGTGAACCCCCTCCCCTGTCTGGCCCCCACAGGCTCTAGATTCCTGTTTTTTTCCTCTTACGTAATGAATCGGCTTCCCCGAAGAAGCAAACATTTCCTTTTTTCTCCTGTAAGGTACAGATGTGGATTTTTTGGCCTCCAAAATGATAAGATAAATAAGCCTCTTTTTTAGGCCAGGTATGGTGGTGCAAGCCTGTAATCTCAGCAACCTGGGGGACTGTCCAGTCTGGACAACATAGTGAGACCCTGTCTCAAAATAAAGATAAGTCAATGAGGGCGGGAGTGGCCCAGTGGTAGAGCGCCCTTGGGTTAAATTCCTAGAACTACAAAAATAAACAAACAAATTAATTAACAAAGGGCCCAGCATCAGGCATTTTTATCATAGCAACAGAAAATGGGTAATTATAAAAGGTTTTTTACAAATTTTTTTTTTCTTTCTTTCTTTGAAAACTCTCAGGGTCTCAAAACGCTGAGCCGGTTTCCAGCAAAGCAGCAAAGGGACAGACTGGACTTCAGCCACCTCGGGTAGGCACAGGGTGTGCAGGCTCCCATTATTCACACACCCTCCTGGCCTTCTTTGATAATTGATGACACATGGCTTCCCTAGACAGCTCTCAACTCCTGTTTGTATCTAAGGAGAGTGTTTGAGGATGAGAGATGAGTCAATTCTTCTACTGCTATGACTGCTTAACGGTGGCATCCTAAGCCTACTGGGTTGTATTTCCTTCCCAGGGTGTGATCCTCCTCTTAACACACGCTTACCATAGCCATTTCCAGGAGCACCTGGCAGAGATCGCGCACATGGATTTGCCATCTCCATGGATGTCATTTCAATGCTTCCAGGGTAATCTTCACTCTCTCTCCTAAGGATGCCCAAGGGGCCATTACTCCTGCAATGGAATGAGTGCTGGGTTGAAGATGTTTTACTGAGCACCATGACATGTCAAAATGATGGGTCACCATCCATCCAGTAGTGTGGTGAGGACAGCTATCCATCCATCTGTCCTCCCATCCATCCAGCCACTTATCCATCCATATATCCTCCCATTCTTTCATCTATTTCATCATCCATCTGTTCATCTATTCACCCACCTATCCATCTATCCATCCATCCATCATCCATCCATTCATCCATCTCCCCATCCATCCATCTATCCATCCATCCATCCACCCATCCATCCATCCATCCATCCATCCACATATCCATCCATCCATCCATCCATCCATCCATCCATCCATCCATCCACCCACCTATCCATCCATCCATCCATCCATCCATCCATCCATCCATCCACCCACCTACCTATTCATCCATCCATCTGCCCATCCATCCATCCATCCATCCACCCACCCACCTATCCATCCATCTATCTGCCCACTTATTCATACATCCATCCATCTGCCCACTTATCCATCCAACCACCCATCCATCCATCCCACAAATGCTGACTGAAAGCCAACCATGTGTTAGGCATGGGCTGGGCAGAGAGGGAACAAAGATAAAGACCTGGGGTATTTGTCCCCAAGAGGCTCCCAACACAACCTGGCACAGCTTCTTAGAGACAGCTATGAGTAATTATAATACAAGCAGAAATCAGTGAGTATTAGAAGACAGGCCCAAGGAGTTCAGAGAAGGAGAGAGGAATTCTGACTGGGAGCTTTAGGGGGAGATCCTCATGGAAAAGAGACATCTGAGAGGAGACTAGAAAGATAAGTTCATATCTGACACCAGGGAGGGCACTGCAAGAATAAGAAACAGCAGAAATAAAGGCACCAGGCCAGAAGGTGTTTATATAAAGGGAAGGCTATAAAAATCAATTAAGCTGTGGCAAAGATGGTCGATTTTATGTATATCATTTCCCAGACAATAAAATCAGAAGCTCGGAAGGTTGGGCTTGGGCATCTGTATTATTCTTAAAGTTCCCCAGGTGATATTATAATTCTAAGGATCGGTCAAGGTCAAGAACCAGAGACCTGGAGGGCAGGGTTGAGACAGGAAGAGGACAGGAGAGAGAGACAGGAGGGATCAGGTTGGTCCTGGGCTGGTGCCCTTTGTTGACACAGTGTGTTCTGGTTCATAAGGTTCTCCAAGTAGGCAGGGTGGCCTTTGTCCTACAGGTCCTTTTGACCCCACAGGCTATGGGGGACCCATGGAATATGCAAAGCAGAGGAATGAGGAGTCAAAGGTGTATTTTAGAATGATGACTCAGACAGCAGGAGAGACAAGCCCCTGGGGGGACAGTGTGACCCTGGCAGGTTAATCCCACTGCTTATGGCCCTAAAGGCATTTTGACTCTGCAAACACAAACCCTAGATCCTTTTTACCCAGAGAAAAATATAAACCATTTTTTTTATTAACTTCTAAATATCACTGGCAGAAACAGTTAATAAAGAAGTTTCGTATCAGTGTATATTTCACACAGGGACTGAGGGTGCAGCTCAGTGGCAAGCACTGGCCCCACCTGTGCGAGGCCCTGGGTTCCATCCCCTGCTCCCCAAGAAATAAATAAAAGTAAAACAAATTTTCACATGATACTATCTATTGTAGATTTTTAAAAACTGACTAAAGTTTGTTGTTCGAAGTTCACTGTTGTTAAAATGAACATTGAAAAACTTCATCTGGGGAGAATTTGATTTGGTAAAATCAAATCACCCAAGTTCATGCTATCGGTGCCAGAACGGCACCTGGAAATAATTTGCCAACAACTAAAACTTGACAGAAGTTTAAAATCCTTTAGAGAACATTTAAATCTACAGCATCGAAACCAGGAAACAATAGATGTGGTGTTTTAAAATGACCTTAAAGAGATATGGGTGGTGGCACATGCCCATAAGCCCAGACTTGGGCAGCTGAGGTAGGAGAGGGGCAGATTGGAGGCCAGCCTGGGCAATTTAGCAAGACCCTGTCTCTAAACCAAACAGCAACCAGGCGCAGTGGCACACGTCTGTAATCCCAGCAGCTCGGGAGACTGAGGCAGGAGGATGGCAAGTTCGAGGCCAGCCTCAGCAACTTAGCAAGGTCCTAACACAACTCAGTGAGACCCTGTCTCTAAAGAAAATATAAAAAAGGGATGGGGATGTGGCTCAGTGGTTAAGAGCCCCTGGGTTCAGTCCTGGTACCAAAAACAAGAAGAACAACGATAGAGGAGTAAATGACTAACTGACTTGCAGGAACTGGACAAGGAAGAGCTGGAGAGTAAAGAGGTGATCCAGGTGAAGGTGATGAAAGATCAAGTTCAGATAAGGACTTTAAACTTCAGACTGACAGTTGATGGACCAGCTGAGCTGACAGGCAGGTCTGACAGTTTCACTTTAGGCCGTAGAAACCCTTGTACCTGTCCTCAATCAAAGCTACATCAATAAAGTTCCACTGACTTGCTGATCTAGCAGTTGGTCCCACCAGTGAAGGAATATACCCGAACTTACCAAGTCTCAGGAGAGCCATAACCAGGACCATTCTTGGCACCTGGGTAATCAGGTTCCCCCCAAAAGTTTGGAGCATTTGGAGATTCCTCAGCACTGGGGTAGTCTGGTTCCCCCCAAATGTGTGCAGAGTCAGTTCGATTCTCAGCACCTGGATAATCAGGCTCTCCCAGAGCATCTGTATATGAATTGATTCTGGAACCGGCATAATTTAGATTCCTTCTGGAGCCTGGACGGTTGGAATTGGCTCTGGGGCCAGGATGGTCAGAGTCGTCCTGTGCTCCTGGGTAGTCTGGTTCTGCTAGGGATCCCAAATAACCTGGGTTTATCCTGGAGCCTGCATAGCTTCCAATACTTCTGGGACTTGCAAAATCAGGATTTTGTTGAGATCTAGGGTAATCTGGCTCTCTGGATAAGCCTGGATGGTCTGGATTGCTCTGAGATTCAATATAATCTGGCTCTGGCAGAGATCTGTGATAGTCTGGACCTGTTCTGGAACCTGCAGAATAGGGATTGTTCCTGGCACCAGGATAATCTGGTTTGCTTGGAGATTCAGGATAATCTGGTTCTGTTAGAGACACGGCATGGTCTGGATTTGTTCTGGAACCTGTGGAGAATGGATTGCTCCTCTTGCTGGGATAACCTGGATTGGTCTGAGGACCTGAGAAATCTGGATGATCCTGGGTTTTCAAATACTCTTGAGTACGGTTCCAAGACCCTGAATAGTAAGGGTACTCATCATCACCGTTGGGGCTGTTGTTCCTGTAGTAGGCTGACATGCTGGCATGGACTCTTCACCCCAAGTGTTAAAATGTTCCTGTGTCTGCAGTCACTTGGTGATCTTTTTTAAGCCTGGAAAAAAAAAAAAAAAGGAGGAAGTCAGATATTTTCCCCTTTCTTCTTTGCAAAGATTGCTGGTTATCTTCCAGTATCTCTTCTCCCATAGCTGCATCCACCGCTGCCCAGAATAAAGATCATGTTTCCCGGGCTCCTTTGCACCCAGCTGTGGACAGGACAGGGGTCAGTGGGATGTGAGCAAAAGTGACTTATGCAACTTCCAGCTCATGCTGTTAGAGGGAAGGGGTCCTCCCTCCCTGTCTAGGTCTCCCTACTTCCTGTGCATTGGATGCGGAAGTGTGCACCATCTCAGGCATACACACACACAAGGCAGCATCTGCTTCAGGGACAGTAGCACCATGAGTGCAGAGAGCCTGGGTCACCTGTGACTTCCTGGGGCAGAGTCATCCTATCAGTTCAGACTCTCATGGGAGAGAGGATAAACTTTTATATCTTGTTTAATTTACTCTTTTTGTGGGTGTTTGACACACACCATGGAAATGATCTCTTAATGCATTCCCTTGGTTGGGGTGGAGGGGAGTAATGAATCTAAGGGTTAGAAAGCATCAGAACTTTGGGGGCTTTTTTGCTTGCAATCTTGTTTCTAGGGGTTAACATGTGAAATTAGAATGGATCCACAAAGGAAGAATAGCTTATGGGCACAGAGGACTTGGGTAAGGAGACCCCTCCAGCTTGCAACTATGACTCATGAGCTCTGTGATCCCTCATCCACAGACACAGCATACCTCCCAGTCAGTGAGGAGGTTAATTTCCAGGACATCTGTATTTTCTACATATTTACCTACCTCCCCCTCTTTTCCAATAAATGCCCTGATTTTCCTGTGGGCACCTTCCCTTCTCCCACTCTAGGTTCAAGTGATACAGGAAGGGCTGATGGCATTCCTGACCGACTCCAGGAGGGTCACTGTAAGCACAAACGAAGGACATGGGAGAGCAGATCTCATAGTTCAGCAATGCTGTTTATTGAGCTGTGGAGTCAATCAGTCAGTCAAGGCTTTGGAGGGGCTCACTTTCTGGGTAGAAAATGGCCCCCTGTTACATAATGGGTCTGGTTTCTCTAGGTTATGCTGATAGGTGACTTAACCATTGGATCCTCTGACAGAATGTGTCAGTTTGGGCTCTCAGGAGACAGGTTGTGAGATCTTGTTTTTTACTGGGCCAAGATGGAGGGTCTCAGTGCTCAGGTCTCTTTTTCCTCCAAGGGTCATTGTATGGTAAGAGATCAATGTTTATCCAGGGACTGACATTTTAGAACTGATTGTGCATCCTTCCCAGGGGTTGACTTCTCACTGGGAAAGGATCAACTGGGGAAGGATCAATGTTTAGCCTTCTTCCTCCCTCCCTCCTCCCAGGTCACACCATCTTGGTGTTATCCGTTTCCGTATCCTTCAGTCACATGACCCTGGCCTGGCCAACCAGTGTCCATCAACCCATTGGCCACGGGATTTGACTCAAGAACAGGCTCATCACTGGATTCGGCCCTCCAGGACGTGGACCACGTGGGAAAGAGATGCTCTTATTTTGAGAGAGGTAGGACATCAACCTGAAGCTGCTGATGTGGGTGTCAGTGGGCACAGAAAAGAAAATAAGTAGGGGGGAATATTTAAATGAAGAGTCAGCAGGGGATTTGTTGGCTAAACCAATATGAGAAGAACACAAAGTAAAGGAAATAAAAAAAAAAAAACACCTTCCCAGTTTTGAGCTAGCATGATTAGACGATCGTGGTGCTTTAGAAAGAAGGAAGTAGGACGCTCTTGAATCTCTGCCAACTTTAGAGTTTCTCTCTATGTAAATGACAAGGGCTTGCCTTTGAGTAATCAAAGCTCAAGACAATATTCACTTTCTGCCGTCGCCTGTGGTTTCCAGTGTTTGTTAGTTTGCCGACTCATTTCTACAAGTCTCTGCTTAGCTGAGTTCTGTTTTTCTTTATTTTGTTCCTGCCCAGCATCCGTTGTTCTCTTTTGGGGTAACATGCTTCCTTGAGTACCCCACCCCGATTCCCTGCAGGCCCAGGACCCAATCAGAATTATTTTCTTCCTGGCCACAGTGACTGGGTCAGAGTCACTGAGCTTCAAATCTGGGAGATTTATCAGAACTGTAGAGAGAAAAGCTCTCTCTCTTTCTGGGGCTGGGAGTTAGGAAGTTTAAATCTGGAGCTGCCAGTGGTCACCATTGGAGAAGGTTTTCCTAAGATTGCCAACAAGGAGAGAACAGAGCCAAGAGATAAATAGGATGAACGATCAAGTGCTGATGAAATTATTGAAGCACCTGGATCTAGCCATACCTGAAGGCAGATGACCAGTGGATACCTGAACTATTAAATTGTTGTTTTTTTTTTTTTTTTTTTACTTAAGTTAGAGCTGGATCTCTGTGATTTGCAAATGAAAGAGAATTCTTACTAATGTATGAGTTTTGTAGGCAGGAACATCTATAAAAACTGCAGTAATATGAAGACTAAATGCTATGCTTTATTGAAAATTATTTTCATAACACGGAACTTGAACCCATTCATTTATATGTATTCCAATAGCAGCCCAGTTCCTATAACTCCCACAGTGTACCTACACATATGACATCTAACAAAGCTTAATGATGCCTAGTATATCCAAGAAATTAAAAACAGATACAGGTATACCTGCTCAAGAGAAATGAATGCATCTATCAAAAGACAACAAAAATGTCCACAGAAATTTTTTCATAGAAACCAAACATTGAAAAACACACAAATGTCATCCAACAGCAGAACAGGTAAACAAATCTTGCCACATTCCTACCATGAAATACTACACAGCAGTGACAAACACTGAGCTTCTGGGCTGGGGTGTAGCTCAGTGGCAGTATGCTCCTCTAGCATGACTGAGGCTCTGGGCTCCATCCCCAGCACCTCCAAAAAGTTAAAAAGAGTGGAAACAGGACTGGAACTTCTGCTCTGCGCAGAATGCAATGGCATGGGTGAATCTCACAGATGTAAGAGCGAGGGGAAGAGAGCTGGACACAGAAGAGCTGCACTGGAAGGCATTTACACAAGGTCAAGAGCTGGCTGACTCATGCATGGCCATGGAAGGGTGATCCCCAGGAAAGACAGTGCAGTGTGATGGCTATTTACAGAGCATTGGCCTTGCGTGAGGCATTGTAACTAATCTAGAAATGATTCAACTCGAGGATTGTGTGGGCTGTATTTAGATACTAAGCCATTTTCCATAAGAGACCGAAGTACCCAGGATCTTGATATCTGTGCGGCATCCTGGAACCAATCCCCCACAGATACTGAGGGACAAGTACATATACCTACACACACAGCACTATGTATTTCCTCAAATATGTAAATACACATAAGTCTACGTATATAACATACGTTTTATGTGTATATACATTCATATAACATACAAGCACATGGGATGGATGGAGAGATAGGTAGATAGGGTAGATAGGTAGGTAGGTAAGTAGATAGGTAGGTAGGTAGGTAAGTAGGTAAGTACGTAGGTAGGTAGGTAAGTAGGTGGATAGGTAGGTAGGTAGGTAGGTGGATAAGTAGGTAAGTAGATAGGTAGGTAGGTAGGTAGGTAGGCAGGTAGGTAGGCAGATAGGTAGATAGGTAGGTAGATAGATAGGTAGGTAAACTGGTAGGTAGGTAGATAGGTATGTAGATAGGTAAATAGATAGGTAGGTAGATTGATAGGCAGGTAGGTGGATAGGTAGGGAGGTATGTAGATGGATAGATGGATGGATAGAGAGATAGATAGATGATAGATAGATAGATAGATAGATAGATAGATAGATGATAGATGGAGGCAAGAGAGGACCTTCGGTTCTCTGGTCCCCAGTCTCTGGGGCACTGCAGGTCTTGCTCACAGGCCAGGCCAGGCCTGAAGGATGGATGCTGCTATAGCCATTATGGCCTACTCTGGAACAAATTCCTCAACAAACAAAGACGTAAATTCACAGAAAACGGTTGTGAAAGAAAGGAAGAAGCAGAAATGACCACAAGAAAATAGCCTCCTATTGATCGTCAAAGGACATGGCAGCGACCTTCTGGGAACCTTACCCAGGCTTCCTATCAAGGCCAGAGGAGCAGATAAACAGGCCACCTCTCCCTGGTGCCTGGGAAAACGCTGGAGGTGGGGACTGTGTCTTAGTTCCTGCTTCTCCAGAACCTTCTCAGTCAGGCAAGTGCCCTCCGTTCCAAGTCCCCTACTGGCTCTCACGTTCAGGGCCCCTTGCTCCGGTGACTCAATGGCTTTCAGTCAATTGCCTGGCAGTGACATGCCTTCCCACGCTGTCCACAGGGATTTCTTATTTGACTCCGCAAGGCTCCCTGGTTTGAATGGGTCATCTTAGCAACCCTGTGTTTGCCACTCAGCTAGCCCAGGAATCTTCAGGGGCAAACTATCCTTGAACCTGAACGAGGCCACGGTCAAGCGGTGCACCCGGTTCTCGCTGCCTCCTAGTCTCCTAAGACAACCTAGGCCCAGGCCAGTCGCCAGCCGCCTCCGTTCTGCATCACTAAAGTCATGTCACAAAACATAGGAATTGGAATCACGAAGGTCATCAGGTCAGCTTTGCATGTAAGACAGACAAACTGGGAACAATCCTAAGCTACCAGGAGATGTCAGTTCCAGTAGAAGTGCATGGTGGAATATCATGCAGCGCTCAAAAAGAACGCTTGAGAGAGGCATGTTCCAGGTAATAAACGGTCCCAATTAGCAAAATTAACCTTCGGTCATTCTCGGTCTGGGACAAAGATGGGACGTTTTATCTCCAAACTCTTTGTCCCACTTCCTGCCCCCGGCCTAGGCTGGAACACTGTGGTCACGCAGATTGAGAAACGATCAAAGGTTAATTTTGCTGATTGGGGCTGTTTATTACCTGGTACACAGAACACAGAAGCGAGGGCCTCGTGAATCAGCAAACCGTTCAACACCAAATGCAGGAGGAAGTCTCCCCACGGAGGGAAGGCAAAGCCACAGCTTCTAATTTCACCCGTGTGCTGTATTTGCCAAGGAGGTGAAGCACACAAGGTAACCCTTTCAACCTAAATGAAATCAGTGCTCTTACTGCTAGCGACGATCCCGTGATGTGGGATTGAGGGGAGAAGAAAGAATCTAAGGTCATCAATACTTTATTTTGCCAGATAAGAACATTAAAAGCAATGACAGCAATCACAATGGACTGTCATTAGGCTCGCGTTCAACATTTTATGGCCACTTAAAGAGAGAGAGAAAGAGAGAGCGCTGGATATGGTGGCACATGCCAGTCATCCCAGAAGTTCAGGAGGCTGAGGCAGGAGGATTGGAAGTTCAAAGTCAGCCTCAGCAATAGTGAGACCCTGTCTCAAAATAAAAAATTAAAAAAGGACTGGGGATGTGACTCAGTGATTATGTGGAGAAAGAAAGAAAGAGAGAGAGAGAGAGAGGAAGGAAGGAAGGAAGGGAGGAAGGAAGGAGAAAGAAAGAGGGAGGGAGGGGAGGGTTCTATCTGAATAAACTTATTTGAATAAATTTTTTCTCCTCCTGTCCCAAGTTGATGCAAACATTGCCTAAACCAACTTGGTCTGCAGATCCTGTTCAGAACGGCTGACACTAGGTGTCTGTGTGTCATCTCTCAGACTGGTTTTTTAAAAAAATTATTTTTTTGATTGACACATGATATCTTTGCATGTTCATGTGGTGCATATGCTGTGTACAATACTTTGTGGTTAGTTATAATCGCCCTGCTGTATCAGGCTTGCTTGCTTTCTCTCTCCTTTCTCTCTTTTTCTTTCTTTCTTCTTTCTTTCTTTCTTTCTTTCTTTCTTTTTCTTTCTTTCTTTCTTTCTTCCTTTCTCTTTCTTTCTTTCTTTCTTCCTCTTTCTTTCTTTCTTTCTTTCTTTCTTTCTTTCTTTCTTTCTTTCTCTTTCTTCTTTCTTCTTTCTTTCTTTCTTTCTTTCTTTCTTTCTTTCTGTACTGGGGATTACACCAGGGGTGTTCCACCACTGAACTGCATTATATTTTTATATTGCTGAGGCTGGCTTCAAACTTACCGTCCTGCTGCCTCAGCTTCCTGAGTCACTGGGATCATGGGCATGCGCCATTTCATCCGTCTCAGGCTGACTTTTTTTTTTTTTTTTTTTTTTTTTTTTTGTTCTTTGGGTTGAACCCAGGGACACTCCACCACTGAGCCACATCCCCACCCTGTTTTGTATTTTATTTAGAGACAGGGTCTCACTGAGTTGCTTAGGGCCTCGCTAAGTTGCTGAGGCTGGCTTTGAACTCTTGATTCTCCTGCCTCAGCCTCCCAAGTGCTGGGATTACAGGCGTGCGCCACTGTGCCCGGCTAGATTTTTTTTTTGCACCTTAGAAAATTAAAACAAAACAAGACCAGCCTGGGGGAGGGATGAGAGGAGGAGGGGGAGGGGGAGGGAGGAGGAAGAAGGGAAGGGGGGGAGGAGGGGAAGGAGGAGGAGGAGGCAGCAGCAGTGGACAAGATGACAAGGACAACTTCTTAACAGAAAGGAAGACAAAGCTGAGTGAAAGAAAGTGAGAATTTTCCCCAATCACTGTCCTTTTAAAAATCAAAAACCAGTTTTTCAAAAAGAGTAAAAGACCAAAGCATGTGTCTGGGGAAGGGTCGGGGGAGCAGGAATATGCTGACAGTGTGAAAGCTTCTCTCCCCACGCTCCAAATAAACTATGGAGGCTTTAAAATAAATCGAAATCAGCTACAATCAAAGTCTATTCAGTTTTTGAATTGTGTTATCCACCTAACACAGCAAAGCATGCATGAGAACTTGTCACTGAGGGTTGAACAGAGATTCATCACAGTGACCAAGGGAGACTTTAGAAACCCACCCTAACACATTTCCAGGCCCACCTCCACCTGGCAAAGAACAGACAATTGGGGTGCTTCCCTTGCCTGCCTCTTCTACTCCTACCACAGAGCCAGGGAGAGGCAAAATCTGGGATTTAAAAGAAGAGAGCAAAGATCAAGGTGTGGTGGTACATGCCTGTAATCCCAATGACTAGGGAGGCTGAAGCAGGAGGATCACTTGAGACCAGCCTCAGCAACTTATAGTGAAACCTTGTCTCAAATTAAAAAAAAAAAAAAAGAAGAAGAAGAAAAGAAGGGGTAGATGAATAGCTCAGTGGCAGAATATTTGCCTAAGATGCAAGAGGCCCTGAGTTTAATCCCCAGTACTGCAAAATAAAAGAGCCAAGAGGATTCCCTTACTGGTCCAGAGCAAAGCACTTTCCCAGGGCTCCAGAAAAACCAGACAGACAGTAGGACATAGTTAAAAAAAAAAAAAAAAAGCCTCAATAATCCTCCTCCTCCAATCCAACCCTGCCTCCAACTCTTCAATGACTCTTCATTGAATTTAGCATGACATTGAACATCTCACTAGATTAAAGCAAAAGTACTCCATGAGTCAGCCCTTGCCTATCTTTCTCTGTCAATCAGACTTTTTCAACACACTTTTTCTGGAAAGAACCAAGAGTAACTGTTCTGAGCTTTGTGGGCCATAGCTTTGTGCGTCTCTCTCCCAGCTATTCAACTCTGTGGTTGATTAAAAACAGCCCTGGTGACACTTAATGAACAGGTGTGTCTGTATTCTAGTGTCTGGACACTAACATTTGAATATCATACTTTTCATGTATCATAAAATATTTTTTGTATTTTTTTTCCTAACAATTTAAACATATAAAGACTGGTTTTAGTACCTGGGCTACTTTCAAATCCCTGTATCCAACCCACTAGCTTGTTTTCCTGGGTCATAGTTTGCATATGCTGATCCCTATGCATAGGATGCCTTTCCCTTCACTGTGTAGCTGATTCTTCATTCTTAAGGTCTTAGCTTAAATCTTGCTTTCTTTGCTGATCCATATCCATATAGTTCCCCTAGAAGTCTCTCCAGCATTCTGCCTTTTGGGCTTTAGAAGATATCACGTTGTGATTAAGTGCTGGTTTTGGGCATTGATGGTGCAGAGTCTGATCTCCTCCAGCTCTCTGAGTGCGGGGTTATTCTAGTGGCTCATTGCCCCTCCAGCATCTAGCACCATACCTGACACTCAATTAATGTTGTTTAATGAATAAATACATGAGTACTATTGCCTCATGCTGTCATTCGTGACCTTCACTGCTTAGTGACCCCCCCCAGCCAGCTGTGGGAAGCGGGCATTACGCAGTCTGGCACTTCTCATGCCTGGGTCTGCATTTGTCATAGGAAGGTGATTTCCTTCCGTTTCAAACACATTTAATTTCTAAATAAGGGTTTGGAACTATTTCAGGAATTGTGTGTGTGTGTGTGTGTGTGTGTGCACGCCCACGTGTGGTTCTAGGGATTGAACCCATGGGTGCTCTCCCGCTGAGCTACATGCTCAGGACTTTTCATTTTTAAAATTTTGAAACAGTCTGGCTAAGTTGCTGAGGCTGGCCTCAAACTTGTGATCCTCCTGCCTCAGCCTCCCAAGCTGCTGGGATTACAGGTGTGCACCACTGTGCCTGGCTCGGAATTCATAAAGGAATATTTTCCTGTGGAAAGTGACAAGACTTCTCCCAGCAACAGTTCCTTCATTTGCAATTACCATTGCATATTTCTAATTAAAAACCAACAAAATCTCAGTTGGTGCCAATAGATCAACAGCTTTGCTATGCCATGGTCTCTTTTTCAACAAAGATAGAGCAAAACTCCTTGCTTGAAGGTCCCAGCCTATGGCTGGAATGTCATTACAGGTGCTCCTTAACTCACCACTGGGTTACATCCCAACGGAAGCAAATTGAAAACTGCAAATTGAAAATATCATATGTCAAAAATGTATTCAGCCGGGCGTGGTGGTGCACACCTGTAATCCCAGCACTTGGGAGGCTGAGGCAGGAGGATCGCGAGTTCAAAGCCTGCCTCAGCAAAAGTGAGGCCCTAAGCAACTCAGTGAGACCCTGTCTCTAAACAAAATACAAAAAAGGGCTGGGGATGTGGCTCAGTGGCCGAGTGCCCCTTAGTTCAATCCCCAGTACCAAAAAAGAAAGAAAGAAGAAAGAAAGAAAGAAAGAAAGAAAGAAAGAAAGAAAGAAAGAAAGAAAGAGAAAGAAAGAAAGAAAGAAAGAAAGAAGAAAGAAAGAGAAGGAAGAAAAAAGAAAATTCCCGCAAAGGACCTAACCTCCTAAGCTCCATTACTCTGCACACGGCATGCTGTGTAGTCCTGGCAGTTCACCCTGCTGCTGCTGCTGAGCATCTCAAGGGGGGATCATACCACTGTCACTAGCCTGGGAACATTTCAAGATTTAAGCTTCAAAACTCAGATCTCGAAGCATAGTTTTCATTGAAAGCACGTTGCTCTTGTACCATCATAAAGTTAAAAAAAAAATGTAACCCAAACCATCTTAAGACAGGGACCACGCATATTTTATTCTGAAATTAACGTAGGGTCTGTTTTAGAGTCGCTCTAGTCTGGACTTGGAATGGGTTAAAGGCTGGGTCCCCAGCCAGTGGCGCAACGGGGAGGTGGTGGGAGCCTTAACAGGTGGGGACTGGTGCAGTCTCCGGTCACTGGGGATGTGCTCTTAGAGGCAACAGTGGGGCCCAGACCCTTCCCCTCCCTCCTTTCAGCCTCCCTGCCATAATGTGCTGCCCCACCCCAGGCCCCAAAGCAAAGGGACCTACTGATCATGGACTGAAACCTCCAAAACTGTGAGGTAGAAACCTTGTCTTTATATAAGTTGAATAACTCAGGTATCTGCTGTGGTAGAAGACCGATGCAGAGGTTCTGTGTGTTTTGACACACGTGTTGCTACTGGGAACCAGCCCTACAGTCAACATAGAGAACAGCTCCATCGTCCCTAAATTCCCTGGATCCCACCCTCCTTTACAACAACCTCCCCTCCTGCCCTTAGCTCTCTAGTGATCTATCCTCTATCCCTATAATTTTCCCTTTTCCAAAGTGTCCTATAAATGAAGCCACACAGTACATAGCCCTTTGAGACTGGCTTCTTCCACTCAGCATGATTTACTTATAATTTAGTAACACGGTTTTGTTTTCCCTGATGTATGTATATAAATACAGAAATTTTAAATGAAATCAAATTTGACCTCAAGCTGCCTCCATACATAGCAAACTGTAAAATAACTTATTGTGTAACAATCTGCAAACTAACTTGAGAGTATAAGGTTGTAACAAGTAACCAACTCTTGGCCAATCACAGCTGCGGAGCAGTCAGCCAATCACAGGCTGCAAACTGCTCAGCCTTGTCCAAACATGCCCAAACCCAAGCTCTAACCAATCAGTGTGTTTCTGCATGTTCTTTGCCTTCCTGTCAATAGACACTGCTTGCCCACAGCTGTTAGAGCTTCGGGACTGTTTACAGTTTAGGGCTCTGCCTAATTCATGCATCCATTCTTTGCTCAAATAAATTCTGCTAAATTTAATGGATCTGAAGTTCTTTTAAGAGGGCTGGGTGTGGCTCAGTGGTCCACAGCTTGTCTCTCCTGGGTTTGGTCCCCAGCACCTCAAAAAAATTTTAATTTAAAAATAAATAAGGGCTGGGGTGTGGCTCAATGGTGGATCACTTGCCTAGCAAGTGCAAGGCCCTGGGTTCCATCCCAAGCACCACAAAAATAAATAAATGAATAAATACATAAACAAGCAAGCTAGCTAGGTGCAGAACATTGAGCTGTGTCCTCAGACTTTGTTTATATTTTATCTTGAGACAAAGTCTCCCTAAGCTGATGAGGCTGGCTTTGAACTTGCAATCCTTCTGCCTCTGCCTCTCCAAGGAAGAATTTTAAAAGAAGGAATCATTCACTTCCAAACATCTCATTTCTACTGAACTTTCATGATTGCACTTCTGGAACTGCGAATCCTCTCGTAGCCACCTGATCTTGGAAAGACAAGTCCAGCACAAAGGGTGCCGACCACCATACTTCCAGAGTGGCTGCCCAGGCCCTGGGCTGTCCACCTCTCAGGCACATGTCCCTCTCAGGGACATGTTAATTTTATTGGCATGTACTTCACTGTTCTTTCTGGGCTTATTAGCTTAACAACGTCTTTGGCCTTCAGCCTCAATGCCATTAACACATAAGTGCTTTGGAACTTCTTTATCTTCAGTGTGTAATGTTTAGAACCAGGAAATAAAGGTAACCTGAATAGTCTCTAAATAGCATCAGAGCACAATACCTTCATCATTCACTTAAACATTTCCTGGTAATTCAATATTTGTTAGTACGAGATCCATTGGGCTTTTCAGAGAGTGTTTCCTTCTTTGAGTCAAGAATGCTTGTAGCAACTTAGCAAGGCCCTAAGCAACTCAGTGAGACCCTCTCTCTAAATAAAATACAAAATAGGGCTGGGGATGTGGCTCAGTGGTGGAGTGCCCCTGAGTGCAATCCCTGGTTTAAAAAAAAAAAAAAAAAAAAAAGAATGCTTGTAGTCATACATTTGGACCTTTGGGACCTGAGACCCACAGTTAGAGACAGTTAGAGACTGGCTTTGAACTCATGATCCTCCTGCCTCAGCCTCCCAAGCTGCTGGGATCACAAGTGTGCACCCTACCTTTTTTTTTTTTAAACTCGGCTCTTGTGAAGCCCCTCAATCTCGCTCCATGAGCTGGGGCACCTCCTGTTTTACCACACTCCTTTCTTAGAAGAAGTTCCTGGACCCGACCCTTCCCCGGGGTCTCACCTTACTGTAACCTTGAGCCCTCCAGATACAAAGGCCAATTTGTAACAAGACCATCTTTCTGGAACATCAGACTGTCCCCAAAGTAGTGAAGCTCACAGGTCTTGAGGTAAAGCCCCCTGGTTGATGCCACTGAACTGCAACGCAGTGTCCCCACTCAGGTGCCCACGCGTTGTCTGAAGTGCAGGTGTGTGGTGGCTTTGGGTCTATTTTAGAAAAATGCCGGTGGAAGCCAGGGATTTAGAGCTGTAATTCTCAACTGGGGACAGCTTTTCCTCTTAAAGGATATTGGGCAGCTCTGGGGACAATTTCTGTTCTGCACAACGTGGTGCTGAACCTGGTATTCGAGGCGCAGATGCTCCCAAATGTCCTCTGAGGCTGCGGGCAGTCTCCCTCCACAGAAAACTGTCTGATCACAATATCAACAGTGCCAAGGCTGAGGAACCTTGCTCAGGTGACCAGCTGGGGGGAGCTCTGGAAGTTCAGTGTCCTGGGAACTTCCTCCCTCCCAGGAAAACACCAGCTCAGATCCCTTTCCCAGAAATTTTAATCCAGTGAGTCTGGGGTGGGACCTGGGAATGTTCCCTTTTCATTCCATTTCTTTTTCTTTTCTTTTTGGAACCAGGGATTGAACTCAGGGACACTCAGGGACACATCCCCAGCCCTATTTTATATTTTATTTAGAGACAGGGTCTCACTGAGTTGCTAAGGGCCTCGCTAAGTTGCTGAGGCTGGCTTTGAACTTGCGATCCTCCTGACTCAGCCTCCCAAGTCGCTTGGATTACAGGCATGCACCACCACGCCTGGCTTCATTCCATTTCTTAAGTGGCTCTTCTATGCTCCAGAGTTTGAGAATCACTGCAGATCGGTCAGGAAGGAGCAGGCAAAGGGGTGGAGGGAAACAAGCAGGTTCATGGGATGCTTGTGCCTGAGTGGGTGGCTCAGCCCCTTCCTGCTCAGGAGGACTGCCTGACCCATCCCAGGAGACAGAGGACCCCTCTTGGGGACAGCTGGAGAAAACTCCAGGTGCACAGCCAGCTCTCCTACCTGCTTCGAGGGGGCTCCTCTGCTACCCACCACGGACAGACCCCCTTTCTGGAGACCCTCCAAGCTACGGAAACCCAGTGTCTCCCCTGCACAGACACATACACACTCCCATCCTCCCCCACTGGGTCTTGCAGAGGCAGGAGAGGGTAAGGGAGCAGACTGAGCTTCTCCATGCCTGGTGAGTCTGGGTCTGTGTTAAGCCTTTTTCTTTTAGAGAAAAAAAGAGACAACAGCCTTGCAGAGTAGACGCTTAGCTCTCTGTCAGATTCATTCAGCTCCGGGTGGTGTAAGAATCCTTGTGGCAACTGTTTCAACATCACATAACACGACTCAAGCTCTCTCATTCCAGATTCGCAGAGAAACAAACCAATGATCACAAAGCCACTAATGCGCATGTGCTGGCCACAGTTTAAGAACCAGATAGATATTAACCCGTTAAAACCCCACAGTAGGCTTAGGAATAAACTCTTATCATCCTTATTTTACTGAGAAGATTACTGAGGCACAGAGAGGTTAAGGAACTTGGCCTAGAAACAGAGCCAGCAAAGAGGAGAACTCAGATACACACCCTGGCAGTCAGACTCCAAAATCCGTCAGATTGGAATGGTGTTTCACCATTCCAAAGATATAAACCATTCCAAAAATATCAAGTGGCTCATCCAAAGGAAAGTGCCTGGTCATAGCCAGAGCCAGAACCTGGGTCTATGGGACTCCAGGTTCTGGGAGCCTGCATCGGATCACATGGAAAATCTGATTCGCCCGTGATTGGTCACACAACAGATTTCTTGAAGTGATTCAGGGTGAAGGAGCAAAATGATACATATTAACACCTGCTGCCTTGCCTGAGGAAGGGGGCAGATTCTGAGAATGTGTCATTAGGCGATTGTCATGCAAACATCATGGAGAAGCTGCACTCTGATTCAAGATGTAGACTAAACCCACAGACCGGCCTTTCCATCTGCCTCCCAGTGAAGTTCCAGGGGACAATCCACAGTGATTTACAGCATAAGGCAAGAGGGCCCGAGGGTGGGCTGGAGGTGGTGGTGTGTGTCCAGCAGACAGAGAGTAAATGGGTATGTCGGTGGGTGCGCCAGGGAGGGGAGGCCAGACCAGAGCAGGCCCCAGGGACAGGAGGGCCAGAGTGGGAGAGTGCCCGCCAGCTCAGGGCCAGGCCAGCAGAGCAGGCGGGCAGCAGGAACAGAGTGCTTGACTTAGGCGCTGGCCAGAGAACAAGTGACAGCTTTCAGGGGCCTCTGACGTTAGGACAGCTACTGAGCAGTGAAGGACTTAGACCTATCCAGGGACAGGCCTTTGGCCTTGGCTCCCAGGAGGTCATTCCAAGCCCTTGAACTATCCTGCTCAGTAAGTGTCTGTTTATCTGGGACCTTAGGCCAGGGAGAAAGGAACCATATAATTCAGGGTAGGAGTTCTTGGTCAGGCAGTATCAGCTGACCTCCAGAGGGGCCAGGGATGGAGGCCAACCATGCCCAGGTGGCTGAGCCCCAGTAAAGATTCTGGATACTGTGACAGAGGTTGACCATAAGCCATGGGTATTGTCCCACATTGATGCTGGGAGAGTGATGTTCGTGGCTCCATGGGGAGGGCTCTATCTTTGTTACCTTTCTAGACTCTTCTCTATGAATTTCCTTTGGCTGATTTGAGCATACATCCTTTTTTTTTTTTTTTTTGGTGGGGGGTGACCAGGCATTGAACTCTGGGGCACTCGACCACTGAGCCACATCCCCAGCCCAATTTTGTATTTTATTTAGAGGCAGGGACTCACTGAGTTGCTTAGCACCTCACTTTTGCTGAGGCTGGCTCTGAACTCGAGATCCTCCTGCCTCAGCCTCCTGAGCCGCTGGGATTACAGGTGTGCTCCGCTGCACCTGGCCTGAGCACACCTCTTTTAGCTATGGTTAACCATAACCATGACTGGAACAGCTTTCAGTGAGTGGGTTCTGCAAGTCCTTACAAAGTACTGTTGAACCCAGGGGGGCCTTGTAATGGAACTTGTAAAGGTGTCAGAAGCAGGGGTGTCCTTCCAACTTTGCAGACAGGAAGTTTTTTCAATGCATGAACTTTCTGGAAACAGCTATCCTTGAAGGAGGAAGTTGGTACTCAAGATTAAACCCAGATTTTAGGAAGCTTGCCTACCTGTGTCCCCAGACATCTCAGTAAGCCCTGCCATTCAGGGATACCATCTGCTAGGGAACAAACCATTCCCATCAGGGTCCATCTAGTTCTGCAGTCACAGAAAATAGCTAAATAAAGATCATTAAGGGTGCAAAAGGAACAAACCAGAGGCACAGAAGAAATGGACCAAGGGAGCCAGAGCACGCTTGTAATCCCAGTGCTGGGGAGGCTGAGGCAGGAGGCTTGAAAGTTCAAGGCCAGCCTCAGCAACTTAGCGAGGCTTGTCTCATAAATAAAATAAAAAGGGTTGGGGTTTAGCTCAGTGGTAAAGCACTTGAGTAGCATGTGCAAGGCCTTGGGTTCATGCCACGCCCACCACTATTCCCCTCAGTGCTTGACACGGTTCCACTGGGAATAATGAAGATTCTTGCACGGTCTAATCTTCTGGGATATGTGAACGTGGCATGCTCCTTCTTGTTTTTGTGTTATTTCTTATTGTTATTGGATGTTTACATTTAAAGATTTTGGTAAAAAATCAAACATTAAGTGATTTGGAACATAAAAATAACACCACTCAAGCCTTAATTGATTTCATATTATTATTACCTTAAGCAAACAGAAAAAATGTTGTGGGTCAGATCTACAAGAGTTATTGTCCACTGCTCTCAGTTAGCTTAGCAGCCAGACTGCCTGGCTGCTTTAGCCCAAACCAGGATGTGCCTCCCTCTTAGTGAAACTGTTTTCACAGTTCAGGGACCTCAGTGGATTGCATATGAGATTGATGGGAAGCTGTATCTTGGGTGTCATTTAACTATTAACAAAAGGAAGTTCCACTTTATATACTATAGACAGGTCAAAGGTATTTATGCTTCAGCCTCCCAGAGATGTCTAAAGTACAGCTGTCATCCTTGACATAACTTTAAATCATGACGTGCTAAACCTATATAGTTTATGAGGATGGCCTCGGCTCTTATCATTCCTGGTAAGACGAAAACCAGAACCAGTTAATGGTTTAGTGATGTTTTGTTTAGAAAAGTAGGAGGACTTGATTTGTTTTGATTATATTTACGTCCATCACATTCCCTTAGAGCTTTACCACCTGCCCTTCTATGTAACCTCAAAAGAATGTACTCAAGCTGAATGTGTAGATATATATAGATTGTGTCTTAGAACTTAGCCATGTAACAGTAAAGTTAAAACTAAGTCTCAGATCTTCGAGTCTGTGTCGCTTTATTCTCGTCACCGACGCCTTCCCCTCACCAAGCTGTGCTACGACCCCTGCTAAGGCTGGACCTCAGCAGGTTCAATCCAGGGAAATAATAATCACTCTCGAATGTCCAACATCCATCAGATAGAAGTTCCACAATAAAGAAAATGCAAAGGTTACAATAATCAAAGATGAAATAGCACAGCAGATGGAAAGCAGTATGGAGATTCCTCAAAAAACTTGGAGTGGACCCATCATTTGACCCAGCTATCCCACTCCTTGGTTTATACCCGAAGGTCTTAAAATCAGCAAAGTATAGGGATATAGCCACATCTATGTTCACAACTGATCAATTCACAATAGCTAGATTGTGGAACCAACCTAGATGCCCTTCAGTTGATGAATGGATAAAGAAACTGTAGTATATATACACAATGGAATATTACTCAGCCATAAAGAAGAATGAAATTATGGCATTTGCTGGCAAATGGGTGGAGTTGGAGAATATCATGCTGAGTGAAATAAGCCAAGCCCAAAAGGCTGAATGTTTTCTGTGATCATAGGATGCTGATACATAACTGGGTGGGGGGTGGTCATGGCGGGGATCAAGGAAAGAATGGAGGAAGTATGGATGCTATAGAGGAAAATGGGACTGGAGGGGTTTGGGGAAGGAAAGATAACAGACTGAGACAGACAGTATTACCCTATGTATGTGTAAGATTATATGAATCATGTGAATCTACATTGTGAAAAAAAAAAGATATATTCCCTGCTTTATAATTATATCAAAATGGGTTCTACTGACATGTGTAATTTAAAAGAACCAATTAAAAATAATAAAAATAAAATTAAAAAAGAAAGATGGAATAGCCTGACCTGCATAAGGACATGATCCTTCTGCTAAATTGGCCGGCAACACAGATGACCGTCCAGGAGATACACCCACAACTCCACATAGCCTCAGGGGATCGAAGATCATCACAGATGAAGCTTGAAAATGTTCAGAACTGAACTTGATCTTTATTTTTAAAGGAATAATCAGACTGGCCTCAGACATCGCCTCGGCGCTGATGAATGCTGCTAGCAATGGGCTTGTGCTTTCCAAGTGCTGAGGGAAAGGAGTGTCTATCTGCCATTCTGTGCTCGGAATGGCAGATAGACACTGCCAAATTTGAGATATTTGCTAGATAGACATTAGCAAATTTGAGAGCAAAACAGAGACATTTGCAGAAACCAGCAGCTTGAGAAGGTGCAAAGCAAGCCCAAGAGGTCTGGGAAGGGGTGACATCTCAGGGACACTGGAAAGAAGCTTCAGGATAACGCTGCCCTCCTGGCCTAGAAGGAGTGGTCCCAATGACGCTACTCAACACAGGATGAGAGAGAGCCTGCATGGGAGATGTGGAGAGGGCTGGGTACCATCTGTTAGCAAGAAAAACTTGAAGACAAACAGAAACTCCAAAATAAACCATCTCGTAGCAGAAGAATGGGAAGTTATACTCCACGTATATACAACCTGTCAAAGTACATTCTACTGCCGGGCACGGTGGCGCACGCCTGTAATCCCAGCACTTGGGAGGCTGAGGCAGGAGGATCGCGAGTTCAAAGCCAGCCTCAGCAACTTAGCGAGGCCCTAAGCAACTCAGTGAGACCCTGTCTCTAAATAAAATACAAAATAGGGCTGGGGATGTGGCTCAGTGTGGAGTGCCCCTGGGTTCAATCCCCAGTACCAAAAAAAAAACAATAATAATAAAAAGGTACATTCTACTGTCATGTGTAACTAATGAGAATAAAAAAATTTTAAAAAATAAGCCATCTCCTAAAAGCAGGATTCAGATGTGGCCCACACTCTGGTCTAACTGTGGGCAGGTAAGGGCACTCAGGAAAGGTAACGCAGTTCACCTGGACCTCAATTGGCTGCCTGCAGTTGCTGGGATAAAACCAGGTGGAGTTCCATGCCGTTTTTTGTGTGGGGACCTGGCCCTGGCCCTGAGCTAAAATCCCTCAAACCCTGATGTGGGCTCCGTCCTGGGCCCTCTGGCTGCAGACTGGCCCAGGTAGAACTTCCTCTGCGTCTGTCACAGGAGAAGCTGCAGGACTCCCTCCGTCTCACCATCCCCTGACCCCTGGCATCAAGGGCTTCTTTCCTGGGAATCCCAACCCGCCTCATCACTGGGTGATTTGGGGCATTTTCTTGTTGGGAACCCTGGCAACAGCTTTTGGGGTGACTCCAGCCACAGCTTCAGTGGGAGAAAGCATAGGAGAAAACTATTTTTTCCTAATATTCAACCTATAAAATCAGAAACACATATAATGTTTTTTTCTCTTTCTTTTTCTGTTTCTGTTTTTTCTTTTTCTTTTTGGCGGTGCTAGGGAGTGAACCCAGTGAACTTTGCACAAAACTCCTGTGCATTATAGAAACTGGACTGGAGTTTGTTTGTTTTTTTCAAATGATATTCAAGATGTAAAAGCTATGGGAAAAGGAACTGGCTGGTTCTGTGTTTGTAAAAGTGTGGAAATGGTGTTTCCTCCCCTGTGGCTACATCTCTCTACAAATTCCTTCACAGAAATGACCCTGCCTGATGCTCAGTATCTTGGCAGCTCTGGTTTATCTCTGGGGACGTTGAACCTTAGGTGACTGGAAAGAACCTGAGTGATAATCTAGCTATATCTCTTGTCACCTCCTTCTGGGAAACCTTGATAAAAAGGATCCATCAGGTGGTTCATTATGCTTGGATTATATTCATATCTTCAACCTGACCGTCGTCTTGATAATACATGACTACAGACCCTACTTGTGACTCATCTCCACTCGGCTCCTCTTCCCTCTCCAGCACAGAAGGAATCCAGCCAAACAACGACGATATCAATAATAATAAGCATAAGGACAGCGCCTTTGTTAAATGCTTGCCTGTGTGTCAGGCAGCATGCAACGCCCTTCAAGTGCATTAGCAACTGAATCTTCAGAGTTATGGAGAGGTGTGGCTAGAGAGGCTAAGTAATTTGCCCAAGGTCACACAGCTAAACAGAAGCAAAATGGGTTCAAACCTATGACTCCGCCTGCAGACCCTGAACTCTGATCATCATCACTGATGACATCATTGTTATCAGAGGAAGAACAGAAGGATGAGAAGGGTGAATACAGAGGTCGAGGTAGCACTTCCTAAGCATTTATGGAGCACTATATATTTTTATCAGCTCTGATAATCCACCTGCAGAGGTAGGGAGTCCTACAGACTATCCAGATGGGACCCCCACCCCGTGCTCTGCAGTCCACACCTGGGGACATGGTGGAGCCACCCATGAGGCTGCTTCCCAGCCTGTGTGCTGGGTCCCTGTGCACACAGCTGTCCCCACTGTTTGTCATGCCACCTTCTGGTGCCAACAGGCTCCAGAGCCAGGGTTGTGGGTGGTTTACCCCGTGGTGATAGTTTTAAGCCACCCCTGCTGTCACCGCTCCCTGCTAGCCCATAAACCCCGGGTCTCACCTGTTCAGACGCGGATCAGCCTCCCACCCCCAGCATCGTGGTGCTGCGCCCTGGGCCTCCTGTGCACAGGTAAGCGCCAGCTCGGGCTCCAAGCTGCGAGTCTTTCTTCCTGCACTCTAGCTCCTCCCTCTCATCAATGTTCTCTTGGCATCAGTGCAACAGAGCAAAGTCCTCTGGAGAGGTGATTCCATTTCTCAGACATCATAAGGAAGTACCTCGACCCCCACACATACACCTAGAGCAAGGCCCAGGGAGAAGCAGCTTCCTGAATTCATTCATGCACACAGCATCCTTCTGGAATGTGGCTCCCCAGACACCCTTAGGCACTTGTTGGAGTCAGTCGGCTCCATTCCTCAGGGCCTGAGATGAGGCAGGACATCAGGGAGGAAGTGCGTGGCAGAGGGAAGCAGCTGGGGCCATGGCACCAGGAAGCAGAGAGAAAGTTCCTCTCACTGTGGAAAAAATACAAACTTTGAAGGCCCGCCCCCAGTGACCCACCTCCTCCAGCCACACCCCGCCTTCCTGCAGTTCCAACCTAGTTAATCCTGAGCAGCAGATTTATGCTCTGATTAGGGTGAGGCTCTCCTAGCCCAATCATGCACCTCTAAACTTTCCTGCATTGTCTCACACATGAGCTTTTGGGGTCCACCTCACATCTAAACCATCACAGCACCCTGGGCACTGACCATTTTCAAGATACATCCCCTGCAGCAACATTTGGCCTGTAGATTTCACCTGTATTCATGATCATGAGTGGCAAATCCTTCGCATAGATAAAGGACAGCAGCCTGAAACCAGCTCACATTTCCAGGCAGGCCAAGTGGAATTCCAATCCTCAGACTGTAATTGCACATTCTCTCAGAGCCTCTGTTTAACCCCTTCATCTGCAAAAGGAGAGCAAGTACTCTCCCTCCGCAGGGTGTCCCTTAGGGCAACATTGGCGACAGGTGGGAAAGACTGGACTATTTTAGTGCTTATCTCATCTCTAGCCACCTTGGACAAACCCTGGCTGCTGCAGTGCTGGCTACTCGGTCATGCAGGGCTGTCTCTGGGAGAGGGACTTCTTATGCCCACTGAACGAGAGAAGGAAGCAGACGATCTGGTTGTGGGTGGTGTTTTTATAAAGGCCAGGACAAATTCTTCCTGTGGCATTTGAATCTGGGTGAGAATCATTTAGAAGAAAGTCTTATTTCTCGAATTCAGAATGAACAGGGGGAGGCTACATATTCCCTGCCCTTGAATGTATTAGCACCCACCCTAAATGCAGAATAGAGACTTTTCCAAAGGAGAAATGGAACTGTCTCTTGTGGCAGCAGAGACTCATACATTGAGCAGAGAGTCATAAATTGAGGGATTGTCTTAAAATGAGAGGAGGTAGAGGGGGTTGTCTATAAGAAGATGGTTGGACCAGGCATGGTGGTATACACCTGTAATCCCCGTGGCTCAGGAGGCTGAGGCAGGAGGATCAAAACCAGGAGTTCAAAGTCAGCCTCAGCAACTTAGGGGGGCCCTATGCCACTCAGCAAGACCCTGTCTCTAAATAAAATACAAAAAAAGGCTGGGGATATGGTTCAGCAGATAAGCCTCCCTGAATTCAATCTCTGGTTAAAAAAAAAAAAAAAAAAAACAGGCGGAGGAGGAGGAGGCTTGCATTTGCCCCAGGAACAACCAGACCTGGGGCGAGAAGTCAATTCCGGGCAGCAAGTGCCTTGGGGAATGGTTGGGTGGATGGTCCTGCTGATCCCTGTGGGACTGGACCAAATTGCAGCCCAAGGCAAAAGGACAGATGGAACCTTTTTGTGGCTGTCAATCAGGGTTTCACAGTGTCTGCACTGCTGACATTTGGGGCCAGGTAACTGCCTCAGTGACTGTCCTGTCACTGGCTGTCGCATGCCAGCAGATGGCCCAGCTCTACCCGACCTGGGACAGTCAGCCCTCACCCCGAAAAGAGCGAGTGAATGAACTCCTGGGCTTCATTGGCTTGTCAGCTGCTGCAAGCCCGGTTGAGATGTTCCCTACTGGCTCCTGGACTCAGGTCGGGGCCTGTGCCTTTCCCACCCTCCCATTCAAATTGTCTTTCCAGCCTCAGAAACCAAGGGCATCCTTAAAGCCAGGACCCCCTCACCATGGCTCTCCAGCCGGCAGGATAAAGTTGTTGAGGCGTCTTCAAAACTGCAAACTTCCAGCTTTTGTGCTTGCCCTGCAATTTGTGTTTTCTTCCCCTTCCCAACTATGCGTCCTTCACAGCCGCATCCACACACCCTGGTCCCAAGGCAAAGCTGACAGCCCAGGGGAGGGCAGCCCTGGGCTCTGGGCCAACTGCCCCTCCCCTCCCCTCGTACAGGGCCCACAGGGAAAGGAGGTGCGCCCAAAGCCAACAGAAGTTTCTAGATTCTGTCCCACCCTGATAATACTCATGCAGAAAGAAGAGCCAGCTTCCTTCTTTATCCAGGGAGCCAACTTGACACTCAGGGTTGCTGCTGAGATTCCCTTTGGATCCAGCGAGAAGTCCCAGTGAAGAATCTTGTTCCCACTGCAGCTGTGTGCAGAGAGTGGTGATTCCAACCGTGGTCTCTGATTGCCTCAGGGCTGCCTTTGTGTTGGGAGCTGCCTATGCAAAAGTGTAGAGTGAGATGCCGCAGTTGTTATGGTAACGCCGGGCCCCGGTGGCTGCGTGCAGTCAGAACCTTGGACAACCAACTCCAGGGGGTAGAGAATTCTGGGTATACAAGATGACGTGATGTCTTGCAAGTTGCTCTGCGTCCTTCAGACTGCCTGCTTTGCTAGAAATGTCTCACAAATAACTTTCTGATGGCAAAACCTATAAAATAAACATGCCGGGCCAGCTCTGGTGTCAATCAAGGCTCATCAGGGCTGGCCGTGGCAGTTGTGACTTTTTCTGATTCTTCTGATAGATAGCACGGAACCCACTGTGCCGGTAACAGACCCACAAGCTCGAGTGGAGGTGTCTTCTTCTCTTGCCCTATTTCTCCACTTCTCAAAAAATGTACCATATTTTTGAATATTAAGTTTATGACACATTTATTCTCTCCCCCAAATCTTTTTTTTTTTTTTTTTTTTTTTTTTTTGGTACTGGGGATTGAATCCAGGGGCGCTTAATCACTGAGACACATCCCCAGCCCTTTTTGTTTTTATTTTAAGACAGGGTCTTGCTGAGTTACTAAACTCCTGAGTCTGGCCTTGAACTTGCAATCCTCCTGCCTCAGTCTCCTGAGTTGCTGGGATCACAGGCGTGCACCACCACACTGGGTTATATTTGGGATTTTAATATGTAGCCATGCAACATTTTAAAAAAATAAGTTAAAATGTTGCAAAATTTCTCTGGTGAGTTGTAGAGAGTTTGGATGGTATGATTGTATTTTTATTAAAGTCAAAATAAGTTCTATTACTACATGTGGGAGGAGAGGGAGAGACCTGGAGCAGCATACAGGAAACTACACAGAGATTAGGAACAGGTCATGAAGGAGCACAGCTCTCTGCCTTGTGCAAGTATTTTCTAAGTAACTTCCAAAAAAATTTGTATATGTATTAGACATACCCAAGTATCCCACAGGATTTTTAAAATGGGAAGAGTAAAAGAAAAAAAAAAAAGACCTATGTCTGAGGTCACTGAAGAACCTCCAAAGTTCTGGAAGGGAGGGACAGGGAGAAACTTCTGGAAGCAGCAGATGCCAGGGAGACACAGGAAGCAGGGACCCAGAGAGGGGCTGATGAGGGCATCCAGGATTGGAACTAAGGAGGCAGGAGATAAGTGTGTGGCAGAGGAAGTGGAAATCAATGGGAAGAGGTGAGAGAAGAAGGCAGAGCTGTGTGTCATTGTGCAGGTTGTTAGTGTCCCCAAGTCTGCCTGTTTCCCCAACTGCAGAATGGAGAAAATTCTAATACATGAACATGGTCGACACAGACGGTTCTCATGACATACGTGTGGATGGTGTTCCATCCTCAGCTCCCTGTGAGTTAGGCACTATTATAACCACTGCAGTGTAGGACGAGTCATTTGAAGCCCAGAGAAGTTTAGCCACTCAGCTGGAGGTCACGGTTAGGAAATGACAGCGTCAGGATGGACCTGGGGCCGTCTGGCTCTGGACCCCACATTCCAGAGATCACCAAAGCTGGGCCTTAGCATGGCGCTGGCGACGGTAAGCAGAACAGACGTTGATGACTAGGATTGTATTAAAAGGCTAGCTTCCACCCGCAGCCAAGTGCCCACATGAACCGAAGCACAGTGCCCTTCCCGTCCCACATCAGCTTTACCGTCCCCAGAAACTGCCCTGACACATTTAAGGGCGGCACTTTCCCTAGCAGAACACAAAACTCCTGAAAATGTGGCTGGAGGTCCATGGCTGAAGGCTCTTGATGCAAAAGGGGAACCAGGTGTGGTGGCACACGCCTGTAATCCCAGGGACCAGGGAGGCTGAGGCACCAGGATCACAAGTTGGAGGCCAGCCTCAGCAACTTAGTGAGACCCTAAGCAACTTGGTGAGACCCTGTCTCAAAAAAACCAAAAAGGACTGGGGATGTTGCTCAGTGGTAGAGCAACCCTGGGTTCAATGCTCAGTGTGAAAAAATTAAAAATAGAAGCCAAGGCATTCAGGGGGAGGTGCTTTACTTAATCCTCCTGGCTGGGGGTCTCCCTGTACACTATGGGTTCCCACCGCCAGGGCTGGAAAGTGGCAGCAGGCATCAAAGAATGTGAGTGAGAATGGCTGTCCTTTGTCATGTGCCGGGCACCGCACACAATGCTTTGTAGATACCAATTCAGATCAGCCCCAGGAGCCCTGTGTGGTCCCGGTCCCGTTACTGTCCTGATCTACACGTGAGGGAACTGAGATTCCCAAGGCCAAAGATCCAGAGCTGGTGTTCTGAGATGCCATCTGGACGCAGGCCTGGCTGCAGTGACCACCAGCCCACTGGCCTCCCCCTGAGGCCCTCCTCCCAAGCCGTCTGGGCTGTAATCAGGAATGGATTCTGTGCATAAGGAAGGAGTGGCAGGTGCCCAGACAGCCGCCCTGCCCTAGGAGGAGCAGAGATATGGTGACACCTCCCTCTGCAGGGAGCATGGTGGCCCCTCTTGAATTTACCAGGAGTAAACAGGAGCCTAGTTCTGTGGGCTACTCAGAGGGCAGGAAACCTCAGTGATCACCTCGACCCCTGCCCTCCCCAATGCCCCTGCCTTGGCGAGGGCACTCCTGGGCACTCCTGGCAGTTACTATAGCTCATATTTACTGAGCACTTGCCAAGTGCCAGGCAGGGCTCCTGGGACTCTGTCTTAATTCAATCCCCACAAAACCATACCGAGCAGATCTCACTATTGCACCCATTTCTCAGATGAGGAAACTAAGGCACATAAAAGACCAAAAAAGCTTGCCACATTCACCCTGCTAGGAGGGTGGATGCTAAGTGACCACCACACGGGACTACAAGATCAAGCAGACCAGTGTTTAAATGCTGATGTCTCTAGGGACACCCAGGAAATATTTGGAGAGTGATCCAACCTCTCAGAACCTCAGTCTCTCCAGTAGTGTGGGACTCGAAGGGCTTGTGAGGATAAGAGTAATATGTGCACCTTATTCATTCAACAAGAATTTATTGAACATCTACACTGTGCCAGGTAGTGGGGGTATATCTGAAAAAACAAAATCCTGCCCCTGGGGCTGCACACATAGGTAGAGAGGTACTTATGGGTTTTAGTTAATTCTCAGCACAAGTCCATGGTCAGGTACGATTACTGCACCTGTTTCACAAATAGGGGGAAAAGAGGGTCTCAAAAGCAGTTTAACCACATTCCCCCTTCTAGGAAACGTGGAACCTGGATTAGACGTTCATGTCCAGTCTCTGAAGTTTGACTTCCTGGGTTCAGATCCAATGGTTTCTATTTAGTTGCTGTGGGCAAATTACTTGACCTGAGTCTGAATGTCCTCATGGACAAAACTGGACCAGGAGAACCTATCCCAGATTATCCCAGGGGAAACAGAAAGATTTAACATTTAGAAGGCACGTCTTGGAACCCCAGCTCATGGAAGGGTCATAGAAACCCTATGAAGGAAATTCTGTTTAGCACCTCTTCTTTCCTTCCTTCCCTCCCTCCACCCCCTCTTTTTCTCCCTTTCTTCTTTTCTCTCTCTCTCTCTCCCTCTCTCTGTACTAGGGATTGAACCCAGGGGTGCTTAACCACTGAGCCACATCCCCAGCCCTTTTAAAAATATTTTGAGATACAGGATCTCTCTAAGTACCTTAGGGCCTCGCTAAATGGCTGAGGCTGGCTTTGAGCTCATGATCCTCCAGCCTTGATCCTCCAGCCTTGGCCTCCGAATCACTGGGATTACAGGTGAGCATCACCACGCCCGCCCTACCCCTTTTTAAAACAGTGGTGGAAACTGGAATCCAGAGAGGGTAAATAACTTGCTCAAAGGCTCACAGCAAATAAACGGTGTGATTCCAACGCCCGCGCTGACTCCCATCGCCAGGCAGATGACAGTTCCCCCGGTGGGGGAAGCTCCCAAACGCCCAACACGTGGATGTGTTCCTTCTTTCCTTTCCGTACCGAGAGGTGGGCTGCACCCGCGGCGGACGCAGAGCTTCCTCGGGTGCTTTCTTAACCCAGAGGCTCGGGCGCTGCGTTTCGAAGCGGAGCCGCCGCCCTGCACTCACGGAGCGCTGTTCCCGGCGGTTCCCTACCTCGATCGCTGCCCGACGCCGGCTCTGGCCACCACGCTACCAGCCCGCGCTGGGCACAGGCCCTGCTCTTCTTCCTCGTCAACCCTTTGCCCAGCAGAGGAGCCTCCAGGCACAGCAGCCTCACCTCCGGGCAGCCTGTGCGCCCCCTGCGCCGGCCGCTCCCGCTGCCGCAGCCGCGCCTGCTCCCCAGCCGGTGGCGTTGGAGACCCGGCCTGGGGCAGCCCGCGGGCGGCGCTCCAGGCACGGGAGCCGGATTTCCTGCCTGGAGGACCGATCCCTTTCTTCTCGGCATCGAGCCAGGTCCCGGCGCTGGGGTAGGACACCTGCTGGCACCCGAGACCTCCCTTCACTGCCTGCGTGGCCATTCATTGTCGCCTGCCGTGCGCAAACCTTACCCAACGCCCACCAGATGCCAGACGCTGGTCCGGGTGCTGCGGGACACCCTGGGGACCAAAGAAGGCATGCGAGCTAAGGCCGTGCTGTCCAAAACACTGGCCACTAACCACGTCGTGCAATTATGCAGAAATGCAAATCATCCTAGAATCTTCCAGGATGTGCCAACAAGACCCCAGGGAGGTCTCACCTTAACCTATTGGGAGGATCAGGAGCAAAAGAATGGAAAATACGCGTCGGGAGGGTGTGGGAATTGCCCGCTGCTAGTGGGAATGTGTACGTGGTGCATGGAGTTTCCTCGACAAATTAAAAGAATTGTCACATGACCCCGCTGTCCCACTTCTGGGTGTATATCTAATAATAATAATAATAATAATAATAATAATAATTCAAAGCAACCCAATCATCTATCCACAAACGACCTGATAAAGGAAATGTCATCTATACACACAATGGAATAGTATTTGGTCTTTTTTTTCGGGGTGAGTACTGGGATTTGGAGGGTTGAATCCAGGGGTGTTCTACTGCTCAACTGCATTCCCCAGTCCTTTTTATTTTTTATTTTGAGACAGGGTCTCCCTAGGCTGCTGAAATACCCACCTAGCACGTTACAGGTGTGCCTAGATCCTGCCTGCCACCGTCTGAAAACATTCCCACACCTGTTATCACAGTTCACACCTACACCATGCAGAGAGGGGGATATTAGCTGACAGAAGATTCATCCTCTCCCCAGACCCCTATTTTTTCCCCAGACACCAATTTTTGATGGAGAAACAGATGAACCAGAGGACTTGCCCATTGTATTAGGGAAACAATGGTGAGTCTGCCACGTCTTGTGGATTCAATTCCAGTCATCTTCAGCTCCAGCAGAAAGGCCATGGGTACACTGGTTAGTCACAAGCTGTGCAGAGACGGAGAAGACTTTGAAACTTGCCTCTAATACGTCCTAGCTGTGTGATGCTGGGAAAGTTGCCAGCCCTCTCTGTGTTTCCATTTGCTCACTCATTAAATGAGGATAACAACAGTAGCTAGGGGGCTTCTGGGCATAAAATGAGGTAAGACCTGGAATATCATCATTATCTGCTTTAAAAAAAATTTTTTTTTTTAAATGTAGGCACGTTGTTTTGCATCCATTCAAGCATTTTTTGAACGGCCTCTGAACTCTGCCCAGATACCTTCAGCCAACCCGATAGCGTAAGACCGCAAGTAAGATGCCATTTGTTTTAAAGATGGTAACTCCCATTCACAAAACGGTTTCCACTCAAGTGTTCTTGGGAAGAGCCGCAGTGACATTCCATAGCAACCGCAGAGCAGGCTCCCCGAGGCAGAGCAGAGGAGGCCACTCCCTGGAGCATTTGTTATAACACGACACCTTTTTATTCCCTCATCTACCGAGGGGATGGTGTTTACACACTCCGGAGAGTCTTGCCACCAACGCAAAGAGGCCCCTGCGCCTCCCAGCCTGAGTCCTCTGCCCACGGGCAGCCATCCGCTCACTCCCGCCCCCTGGTGGTCGGTCCCGCAGTCGCTCTATGGTGCTCAGGCAGCAAAGGGAGTAACCTGGACTAAGGGAACGGAGTTAACCTAGATTAGAGAAAGGGGCTAACCTAGACTAAGGGGGAGGAGTTAACCTGGACTAAGGGAGAGGAGTTAACTTAGATTAGAGAAAGGGGCTAACCTAGATTAAGGGGGAGGAGCTAACCTGGATTTAAATAAAGGAGTTAACCTGTACTAAGGGGAAGGAGCTGCCCTAGACTAAGGGCCTCAGGCCAAGAGCCCACCTGGCACTTGACCTCATGCATGACCTCGTTGGACATCACATGAGTAGCTTGGCAAACATAGAACTGTGGACTTGGAGAGGTGCAGACAGACAAGGGAGAAAGGCAGATTGCTTCAAGGGAACTGTCTTGACCCCAGAGCCACACACATGTTCCCAGGATTGCATCATAGATTTGAAATGGAGTCTAATTAGCTGACCTCTCTGGGGATCAAAGTAGGCCACAATTGCACTCTCCCATGTTGCATGGAATCCTAATTAAGAAAACATCCTTTTCCTGGGCATGGTGGCCCATGCCTATAATCCTGGGGCTCAGGAGGCTGAGGCAGGAGGATTGCAAGTTCAAAGTCAGTCTCTGCAACTTAGCAAGATCCTGTCTCAAACTAAAAAGGGCTGGGGATGTGGCTCAGTGATTAAGTGCCCCTGGGTTCAATCCCTGGGACCAAAAAAGAAAGAGGAAAATAGTTTTTACCACCTAGAAAAATAATCTTGTAATGGTCACGCCATGGGGGGCAGGTGAGGCTTAGGCTGTCACCTAAATGCTTAGATTCAACCAGTGATACCGCTGCATACCGGTGACGAGTTCTGCTTCCTCTGGTGTTCAAGTATAACACCAGAGAAGCACGCCAAGACAAGCATATTAAGCAGGTTTTATTTAAAAGTAGTAACACAGACTTCTCCCGGGAGGGAGAAGGGGACCATGGCTGGTGTTCTAGAATCTAGAGAAGTGAGTGCACCCTATATCTCTTATAGGTTAGGGTCTTCTTTGTTCTGCCCCTACCTCTGACCCTTATCTCTCCTTCCTGCCCATATGGCGGTGGTGACACAGCAAAAAGGTGAGATGCAAATGGCAGGGGAAGGGCCACCTGGAGATTCAGGTGGGGGACCAGGAGGCATTAGTTAGCAACTCCCTGCCTGCAGCTTTTGGGTAGGGGCAGTTAAGCAGGTAACCTTGGTGATCAAAGGGCTCTGGAGACACTGACATTCCAATCTCCCAGGGGTGTCTCCAACTTCCCAGACTCTTGATGGCCTCCATTCCTTGATTTGACCAGATTCCCTATTTCTACACTAACTGCCTGTCCAATTCTGGCTTCACCAGCATGATTCCAAGATAAACTGTACAAACAAATTTAAATCACCGAGTCACGCGCACACAACGGCCTCACTTTATTAACACTAGTGTAACGTGTCTGTACATTGAGATAAAATGGACAGAAGAATATAAACTTAAAAGTGGGTTCCTCCAGGGAGGAAAGTAGGAGGTCATGAAGTGCAATGTGACTTTTTATTCTTGTTTCCATGCCACGGGAAATGCACCTGGGTTAAACATATTTCTGTAAAGTTTTAACAAACATTATTGTATTCATGAATTCAAAAACCACGCTGGATGCTCTCAGATGATTTTGAAGGATATCCCTAGATTAAAGACAGAAAGATTATTACCTTAAAAATGATCCCTGTCATGTGGTGAAAGACCAACCTTGTGGGTAATAATAACAGAAGTCAACCTTCATTAGCACTTACTGTATACTGGGTATTGGTCGGGAATCCCTTCCAGGTATCAATGTGTTGAATCCTCACACAACCCTTTTGAGTTAAGTACCAGTGGTTAGCCAGCCCCCAGGATGGCCCTCAGTGATCACACACATGTGCATTTCCCTCTCACACTCCATAGGGCAGATCTGTATAACCACTAGGATGTTGTAGAAATGGGGGTGCAGTAGTGTCCCTTCTCTGCACTTTTAATTATCCAAGATCAACTGTTGTATGAAAATATCAAATGGAATACTCCAAATATAAACAATTCATGAATATTAAAATCACAGTTTTGAGTAGCACATCCAAATCTTATGCCATCCAGCTCCATTCCACCTGGGACACAAATCAGTCCTTTGTGCAGAGTATCCACACTGTATACACTACCTGTCCGTTAGTAACTTTGTAGCCTCCTGGGTTATCAGAGCGTCTGCAGGAGCATAGCAGGACTTGTGTTCAAGTCGCTTTTAGTTTACTTACTAATGGCCTCAGAGCACAAGAGTATTGACCATTTTATTACAGCATGTTATTATATTTTTTCCATTTTATGAGTTCTTATTGTTCATCTATTGCATTACCTAATTTATGAATTAATTTTATCATAAGTGTTAGGTCTAATTGGGCGGCTGCAGGGGGAGGGAACATGGTCACCTAGCAACACACTGTGCCAGAAGTGACCAATGAGGCACACCTGCTGACCCTGACATCCACCTTGGGTCCACCTTTTCCTGGGCAGAACCCCTTGACCCCCTTCTTCTGTATAAAAACCCTGAGCAGCCAAAGCCACGTGCGATTTCTCCTGGCTCTCCCACTCCGACTTTCACCCCTGGGGGGCTGGAGACTTCGCCCGGGACACACATTCCAATAAACTCAAGCTACCACTATTGTCTGACTCTGGTGAGCGCACTCTTTTCGCCCGCCTCCGCCTTTGGAAGCTCTACCCGCTGGGTCCCCCTGTCGCCCTTTCTTGAGTTTTACATGTGGTGCCGAAACCTGGGAGAGAGCTCGGACTTCTACTGAGTTCCACTCTCTCCTCCAAAAGGACCAGAGCTGAGTAAGTGGCCTTTTCTAGTTTTCTAGTCACTCTCCTGTTACCGGTCGGGTCTGTCCATAAGTCGCGCACGCCACAGACCCCCTGCCGTTGGGCACGGAAGCCTGGGAGACGTCCCAGACTCCGCTAGCCCCCCACCCCGTTTTCTCCGTTCTGGGCCCCCGTGGACCAGGAGACGTCCTGATCCACGGCTGGTCCATTCCGTTTTTCGGGTGAACACAGCTGGAGGGGGACGCCCGTCCTGCCCTGTTCACTCCCGGAGTGACCCTGGAAAACTAGAAAATGCTCTGCTCCCGCCCCTTGGCTTCCGCCGAAACCGCGGCGACTGCATAACCTTTTGGTCCCGCTTTTGTAATTTCACTAAGCAGACACGTGGAGCCTTGATTTTATTGAAATCTGTGTTCCGCCCCCGCCTCTCCTTTTTCTGTCCGCTTCCCTACTTAAATTGCCCGCTTTCTTTTCCTCCATGTTTTTTTCGGACACACCGGAAATGCCTTCTGCTCCCGCCTCTCAGCTTCTGCAGCGGCATTGGCCGAGACTGCGTGTCTATCAACTGTGCACCTGCCTCTTCCCTCTGTCGCTTCCTCCTGCCGGTGCCTCTGTGTTCCATGCCTCCTCGTGCTCAGCTCCATCTCTCCACCCCCCCACTGCGACCTGCACGGGACTCTGCCAAACACGGAGTTGGCTATTTCACCCCTCCACCGGCATAGCCTGTGCAACCAGTGCTGCAAGGAAGCACTTTCCCTCCGTTTCGCTCGCAGCCTCCTCAAAGGTGCCGCGATAGAGCCACCGCTTCTCTGTTCCCCGCGCCAAACCCGAGCGCGGGGCTGACTTCCAAACACTCTCCTGTGAACTGCTACTCTTCCCCTGTCTCTTTGGCCTTTGCCCATTCGTGTCCACTGGCGTTAGAAGTCGTATGTTCACCTTGTGGAAGCCGCTTTGTGCTGAAACCTGATGGATGCTGCAAAGATACCGAACCACCACTGCCAAAATATGCTTTCTTAAATTCCTCACTCATTTTCATCTTTCTCTGACTCCTTTACTTATATTAAGTGAGGGAAATTTCCCAAAATCCAGAACTGCCTTACAGAAGTCCACCAACCCCTATCCGAAATCTGGTAAAAAATGGCCTTTAAAGTACAATGCCTGAGAGGCAGGCTTATTTACAGAAAAAGGTAACACTCCAGTCCAGTCCCTGGTAGTTAACCTGTGGTCCAGCAAGAACTCCAAAGGAGGACCAGCTGTCAACCAGGACACACTGGAAAACTGACTACCCAATGGCTGGCCCCTCCCTAGCACCTCTATGCAGGGGTGTGATGTGACCAGCCAGGTGGTGCCTTCACCTCAACTGCTGGGATTCGAAGAAGACTGAAGAAGCCTGAACTCGAGGATCGCTGAGCCCAGGGCAACCACAAGGACACAGGAGGTACCTATTCTGTTTTGCCTGCCCACTCTGGGCCTTTATTTCCTTCCCAGGTTTCGGTTATGGGAATTGATGGAAACCCTCCTTCCCAAACAGAACAGCTAAGTTAACCTGTGCCCTGGAAGGACATTCTTTCACACACTCTTTCCTTCTCTAAGGTTACATTCAGACTCTTCTGAGAAACTGAGGCAGCGTAGAGACCCACCCTTCAAACCCCGATTCTTGTGATGAGTCAGAAAGATGTCAGACATGTCAGTCAGAGTAACAGGCATGAGTTCATTGACAGGATAGGAAAAGGGAAGGGGACACTCTTAAGGGAGAGAATGGGTCCTCTCAGAAAGGAGAGGGACAACATGCCTCTCTTGCACTCCATTGTACTGGGGACCCCAGAGAAGTTTCCAGAGAGTCCTGCCCAGGTCCACCTTTTGACTTTTCACTGGTAGCAGGTTGACATCAGACTTTCAAGTCCCAGCCACCATGACAATTCTATGTCATTCTGGCCCATGCCGACTGATCCTAATGGGATTTTTAACCATCATTTTTACAAGTTTTGTGGTTAGGAGGAATCATCCTTACCTTCCAGATTCTGGTCTGGGAAAAGGGTCACAAAATTCTCTCCCTTAGAAGTACCTTGGGTTCCTCTTACCAATGTCATTTTCTGCCTGCATGAGGAAGGTGACGCGTCCTGTCCACTGAGGTCAGGCAGGGCTGCAGGAAAATTGCTTTTTGACAAAGAAAGCATGTGGGGTCAGCAGAGTGGGTCCGATTCATAGAATCCTTCCCTTCACCTCGCATTCCCTCCATCCTCGTCTGTCAGCGAGACATACATCTCCATATTGAAATTCTGACTATACCAGGCTTGGCAGTAATAGTTCAGCAATATTCAAAGATACTAGTTTAAAAAAAACAAACAGTTATGAGCTGGGCATGGTGGTGCACACCTGTAATCCCAGTGACTTGGGAGGCTGAGGCAGGAGGATGGTGAGTTCAAAGCCAGCCTCAGCAACAGCAAGACCCTAAGCAACTCAGTGAGACTCTGTCTCTAAATAAAATACAAAATAGGGCTGGGGTGTGGCTCAGTGGTTAAGTGCCCCTGGGTTCAATCCCGGTACCAAAATAAATAAGTAAAAAAAAAATAAAATAAAAATAGTTACGTTTTAAATGAATATTTTTATCCCTTCCCCAGTCTTTTATTTTGAAAAAATTCAAACTGTCATTGGAGAACAAATGTCTCCAGAGAGGGTCCCAGGAATTCCCAGAAAGGAGGGCCAATTCACCTCCAAACCAGCGGGTTCCTGGTACACGTGACAGAATAGGATTTCAGCCTGAGCCAGACAAAGGGATAGACAGAGGTTTATTTTGGAAGTAGACACACATTCAAGGGAGAATGTGGGCTATGTTTTTTTGCTTTTTTTTTTTTTTTTGGTACCAGGGATTGAACTCAGGGCACTCAACCACTGAGTCACATCCCCAGCCCTATTTTATATTTTATTTAGAGACAAGGTCTTACTGAGTTGCTTAGTACCTTGCCTTTGGTGAGGGTGACTTTGAACTCACCATCCTCCTGCCTCAGCCTCCCAAGCTGCTGGGATGACAGGTGTGTGCCACTGCGCCCAGCAATGTGGGCTATCTTGAGAGTGACGGGACCCCTTGGGTTGGGTCAACACACACAGAGTGGCTGCATCAGCAGCTGGACTGGAGGTGGAGCCCCACAATGTCACCCACGTTTTCCCTGCTCTTGTGCATGTTCCTCATTTTACCAGGAGAGGGCCAAGGGCATGTCACTCAGGAGTGGCAATCATTCCTGAGGGCATTTTGCATCTCAGTGGCTGGTGGGAGTTTCCTTTGAGGCTCAGTATATCGCTCTCTTTATCCCCAAATTCCTAAAATTCACAAGACCAACTGAAAATGGCAAGAATAGTTCAGTAGAGGACCTCCTCCCCTTCCCGCAGATGCGCTAGCTGTTCACACTGCGCCAGTTTCCCTCCTCTGCGTCTCCCTGCATCATGGGAATGTTAATTACAGACTTGGAAACTTCATCCCTCTGTTAGTTTCCCATGACTATGGTGATAAATGACCACAAATTTGATGGTGAATCCACAAAGCCCCACCCTAAGTCACATTGCTAAAGGATCTGGTGTCGCTCAAGGCTCCTGATAAACACAGACACTCCTATCAGGCAGGGCATTCCAGGACTTCGATCGCCAGCCAGGAGCCGAGCTGTCTTGAATTCTCCAGTATGTAGTAAAGTCCACAGATTCTTGAGATTAGGGCCAACGTCTCTGGGGGACATCTTCCTACCTGCCTCAGTTCCTAAGTGTCTGCATGAACAAACACATCCTGCTACGTTACCAACATATAATTAGCACCCTGGGGGAATCTAACCTTGCTGTGATAGTATTTTGAAAGTTTTTTTAATACTATTTTCTTTTTTAGTGCCGGAAATTGAACCCAGGGGTGCTTAACCACTGAGACACATTCCCAGCCTTCTTTCATTTTTTATTTTGAGACAGGGTCTCACTAAACTTCTCAGGGTATCACTAAGTTGCTGAGGCTGGCTTTGAACTTGTGATCCTCCTGCCTCAGACTCCCAAGTGCTGGGATTACAGGCGTGCACCACCGTGCCAGACTGTAATATTATTTTCTAACGTAGTCCATATTTAGATTTCCCCAGTTCTTCCTATAATATCCATTACTACTTTTTTTTTTTTTAGATCCAGAATCTGATCAAGGATCTTGAATTACCCTTGACTTCATATTTCCTTGTTCACCTTTAAACTGTAACAGTTGCCCAACCTTTTTCTCCCCCTCTGCGGCACTGGGGACAGAGCCCAGGCCCTCACACATGCTAAGCAAGTGCTCTACCCTGAGCTACATCTCCAGCCTAAGGTACTGATATTTTTGAAGTGTCCAGGCAATTTGCCTCATAGGAATATCCCAGAATCTGGAATTCTCTTCTTCCCCTCAAATAGATGGTGTTTAACAGCTTTATCAGGAGTGCTGTAGAGGTGAGCTGTGTTGCCTAGGATGTTCAACCCATTGATTGTGTGTGTCTGTTTCATGGTACTTGGGATTGAATACAGGAGTGTTCTGCCTCTGAGCTACATCCCCAGACCTTTTAAAATTTTTATTTCAAGACAGGGTTTTGCTAAGTTGTTGAGGCTGGCCTTGAACTGTGATCCTCCTGCCTCAGTCTCCTGAGCCGCTGGGATTACAGGTCTGCACCACTGCTCCCAGTTCCCATTGGCATTTTTGATCTGAGTCTCTGATTTAATCAGGTGCCACATTCTGATAATGGACTTCTCCTAAAATGCAAAAATTTGATTGATGCAAATCTTGGCCCTGAGAAAGGACTGCAATTCAGAAGAATCATCCATGATATCAGAAGTCATGCAATTTAGAGGTGTCACCAAAACATTAGCAAATCAATATGTTCCAAATCTGGTGTTTTATTTTATTTATTTATTTTTTTGGAACCAGGGATTGAACTCAGGGACACTTGGCCACTGAGCCACATCCCCAGCCCTATTTTGTATTTTATTTAGAGACAGGGTCTCACTGAGTTGCTTAGGGCCTCGCTAAGTTGCTGAGGCTGGCTTTGAACTCGTGATCCTCCTGCCTCAGCCTCCCAAGTGCTGGGATTACAGGCGTTCGCTACAGGCTAAATCTGGTGTTTTAAAATGCCCCCATGGGGGTGGGGGACTGTGGCTCAGGGTAGAGCGCTTGCCAAGCATGTGCAAAGTTCTGTTTTCAATCCCAACACTGAAAAAAAATTCCCTTATCAAATTGGTACCTCAACAATGTGATCACACTTAACCTCACAAGCAGTGGGACAGTCTCACATCATGTACTTTCTGGCAATAACATTTCCCAAACAATATTTGGGAACTAAGACAAGGTCACTGGCAAAATTAGCTAAAAGGGAGAAAGAAGCTGGGAACGGTGGTGCATACCTGGAATCCCAGCGGCAGGAGGATTGCCAAGTTCAAGGCCAGCCTTAGCAACTTAGTGAGGTCCTAAGTTACTCATAGAGATCCTGCTCTGAATAAAAAGGGCTGGGAATGTGGCTCAGTGGTTAAGTGCCCCAGGGTTCAAAAAAGAAAGGAAAACCAGGGCCTGGGGTTGCAGCTCAGTGGTAGAGCACTCGCCTAGCTTGTGTGAGGCACTGGGTTCAATTCTCAGCACCACATAAAAATAAATAAATAAAAAAGAAGCATAGTGTCCGTCTACAACTAAAAAAATTAAAAAGAAAGAAAAACCAACATTTATTAACACAAACATAAAAGAAAAGTAGTATACACTTAATAAACATTTACACATCACTTACTGAAGGGTTATGGAAAATAAATGGAGGGACAGTGTGGCTCGAGAAGTGGGAAAGGAAACTGGCCAACTGTTAAACCTCTCCCAGTGCTAACTCTAACCCTCCCTCTGAATGCACTCTCTTTCTCTGAGGTGAACAGGGTCTGCAGTAGCTGTTGGCAGTCATCCCAGGTGGGTTGATGGGTGAAGAAAACAGACTCTAAAAGGGATATGAGCCCTTGTGGCTCATCAGAGAAAGAGGGGTTCTGGTTCTTCCAATTATATAAATCACTGGTAGTGAAAGGTACATAGACCACGAAAGGGCCCTGTTGGGAAGGGGCCAGTCTCAGAGGAAGAACAGAGGCCGGGACTGAAACTGCATAGGGAGTTCCAGTTCTGGTATGGGGAGCGGAAGGAAGGTCTGGGTGAAGGGGGGGTGCTGAAGGGACTGGCAGAGGGGTAGGGTAGTGTAGGGGGCTAGGGAGATAAGGATTCCTTTTCTGGGGTGTCCAGAATGGGGGGCTTGTGGGGTCTTGCATCTGGTCTGGTCTTTGTCACCAAAACGGTGTGGCATCTCTTAATTCCTGAACTAGAGGACTCGGAATCTGAACGGCAACCCTTAAGCCATTTTGGCTTGTCAGTTAGTTCATCAATCCAAATTTGAATGTAGGGTGCCTGGTCAGGATGACCTGGCCACCCAAAGAAGACTCTTTGGACCCTGAGGGCAATAGGGAGGTCGCTTATTCCCTAGGGGGCCAATCAACCTCAAAAATGGACCATTCTGATTCACAAAACTTTCTTAAGTCAAATCCATTAACAGAAGCTCCGCAGTCAGTGGCACATTTTTGGAAGTCCTGAAAATTATCTAAAAAACAAGTTAGAACAGTGGGGCATGTGGTTGATCCATTCTACCCCATAGTAGACTGCCCTGGAGAGAGATGTGACAGGGAAAGCAAAGCCAAGGCGCAAACGGTCACAAACCAGGCTGACGAGACAAATACAAACAGACAGGCAATGACCAGATTAGGCCACACGGGGAGACCTAGCAGTGGACAGGAGCGAAGAATCACCCTGTCCTGGGACTCAGTGTAAGTGACTGCGTCCAGTCTGACCTTGTCCCCCAGAGAGCGGACTCACCGAGACAGGATACCAGGTGGCTTTGTCCAGAGGAGCGTCCTGAAGATGGGCTGGAGTGCCCCCGAGAGTGAGGCTGAGGCACGTCTCTCAGGAGCTCCCCTCTACTCAGGGTGGGAGCTCCCAGGCAGCCATCACAGGAGGCCAATTTAGGCGTGAGGGCTTGGAGAAATCAAATCTCGGTGGGATCTCCAAATCTTATACCCAGCGAAAACAAGATCATCCAAGTCATTCATGTAAAGCCAAAAGAAGCCTTTATTATAGCTGGCCAGCAATGACCACCCATACACCTAAAATCAGTGTGGAGGGGAATCGTGCGCTAGTTCCTTCCTTGTCAGCATTTATAGGGAAAATGACGTGCGAGTGGGTGGGCGGAACAGTCACTGTTTCTAGCCAATGCAAGCAAGCCACGCTGCAGAAGCAGATGTTAGTGATTAGCGGTGAGCTATCTCTCCCTCCTGATGGTACATTTAGGCCTTTAGGGACTTTCCAACTTCCTTAATTTTAAAAGTTACCCCTTGGTTTCCGGGAATTGTTTGTTCCATTTCTGAGACATGGTATTTGAGGATTTTATTTCTTGGGGACTGTAACAAGACAATGTTCTGGAAAGCAGGACATTTATTTTGTGGGATGGGACCTACCAGATAGCAAGGGTGGCTTTCACCCTTCAGTTGAAAAGCCAGTAGCGTCCCCTATCCTGGGGACTAAGTGCCTCTGCACATTTCCCTTGTATCAGCCTGTGGACTGATGGTAGGGGAGGAAGGGAAGAGGAAGCAGGATACACGGGGAACCCTGTAGGGACCACGCCAACCTGCCTTAGGGCCATGGCTGATGGGGCAAGGAATTGATTCCAACTCTCCTTCCCAGGATTTGGGAGCTGCATCTCAGAGTTCTGGAGTCAGTTTTTTGTTTGTTTGTTTTTTTGCTTTCCTGTTTTTTTGGATCCAGGGATTGAACCCAGGGGCACTTGACCACTGAACCACATCCCCAGCCCTATTTTGTTTTTTATTTAGAGACAGGGTCTCACTGAGTTGCTTAGCACCTGCTTTTGCTGAGGCTGGCTTTGAACTCGCCATCCTCCTGCCTCAGCCTCCCAAGCTGCCCACAGGCATGGGCCACTGCGCCAGCTTGAGTCAGTTTCTGCAGAGTTTAGGTAACCTCCAGGCTGCCACGTGGCCATCTCCTGCCCTGCGAAGGGAGAAAGAGACAATATCAGAGAGAAGCAGGAGCCCGTTCCGCGAGGGATGGACCATAGGGTCACGGACAGGAACAGGCGGGGCGCTGTCCAGGAGCAGAAAGGAGGCTGGCAAGCACAGAGATGGCGGGCGGGGGCTTTGGATGATCCTGTCCATCCACCTTTGGTGGGTCGTGATAAGGAGGGGGACTATGTATTCTAAGCGGCAAGAGAAAGCCACTGGAGGAGAGAAGGGTTAACCAGGAAAATAGAGATCAGGCCTCCTTCTCCGGGAGTGGGCTCTGGCAGCTGGCCGCAGGGGCTTGGGCCAAGAAGGAGAGTCCAGGGGCAGGCGCTGCCTGGGCGGAGGTGATCGTGCTGGACCCGGGGAGAGGTGGAGTGAAGACGAACCAGTCCACGTTGTCCCTTTGAGCCATGGATCTTCTCTCTGTCACCTGGCGATCGCGGGTCCCTGCGGACCTCCTAGGAACGACGATGGTTAAATGAACTGATGCACGATAAGGGCTTGGTTCAAAGGAAGTTGCCAGAATGGAGAGTCGTTGTCTCCCTGGTTATAAAAGGGAGCCGTTGGCAAGCCTAGCGTGTTCTAGCGTGGGGAGCAGACAGAGCCTCAGTAAAAACAGGGTGCTAGGAGGGAGTGAGGGGACAGGTGGCGCTGGGTCCCTCCTTCGGTTTTTGCTCCTCCTCGCCATCATTGCGTCTGAATTTCTTGGTGTCCACCTGCCTGTGGTCTTCTTCTCCCACTTCCTTCAAGCGGGATGTTTCTATGGCTGTTCCTTAAAAGATCAGATCTCTCTAGAGAGGGAGGAGCCTCCTTGAGGGCCCGGGCTCAGTCAAGCCTGACCCTGGAGGAGCCTGAGCTCTGCCTTCTCCGGACGCAGAGAGGCCAGCAGGGGGCGTGGTGGAGGGAAGGCGAGCGCTCGGAGGCCTGGGCCCCATTTGGAAGGTCCCCGCACCATCCCCTCGTTCCTGCATCTGGTCCCATTTTCCACGTGGAGGAACTGGGTTCCAGCATCCCCTTCCAGGTCTGAAGGCTGGGTCAGGGAGCTGGCAGGAGCCCTCTGTGAGGAAGGGAAAAGGGAAGGACCATCTTGCAATACAAGCTTGACGCTTCCTCTGCTGCAGACTTTAACAGGACTTAAAAAAAATAAATTGAGCATGTATAGATAATACGTCCGTGAAGCACAAAAAAGGGGAATCAGGCAAAATCTCCCAACCCTGTCCTGAGATAATAGGGTGCACAGGTGTTCTTGTTCTTCCTTTATGCTTATGGTAACTTACCTGACACACTTCTGCATCTTGCTTATGTCACTTAACAATATGCCTTAGATGCATAGAATTTTCTATACGTCTCCATGTGGAGCTATATAGTAGCTGAATGTGAAGTAGGATAGAAGAGAGAGAAAATAGAGCTGGATGCAGTGGCCCATGCCTGTAATTCCAGCCACTCTGGAGGCTGAGGCAGGAGGATTGCAAATTTGAGGCCAACCTGGGCAATTTAATAAGACCCTGTCTCAAAATAAAAAGTAGAAAGGACTGACAAAGTAGCTCAGTGATGGAATATCACTGAGTTCAGTCCCCAACACCCCTGCCCCAAAGTAGAAAGGAGACATAAAAGAACAAGAAAATATCATTTTTTTTTCACTTTGGACTGTCATTTAATTTCTATTATAATACTGCACATGCTACACATTCAATAAATACTTATTAAATTAATGAATGGAGAAAATTTTTCTAAGAAATGTGTTTCAGAATATCATCTCAGGATGCTTTTGATGTCATAAGTAGAAAATATAATACAAATTAATTTTTCAGGGAAGAAAACAATTGGAATGCTCTTATCATTGGATCTAGTTTCAGGTGAGGCTTGATCTAGGGGTCACATAAGGACCTGGTTCTTTTTTTTTTTAATGTCTATCTCATTCTACCATCCTTCCCATCCCCACTGTTCTTCCCAACCCCATGACCCTGCCCCTCCCCTCACTCCCCTCTGCATAATCCAAATTTACTTCATTCTTCCCTACCCACCCTCCACTATGGATCAGCATCCATTTATCAGAGAAAACATTCAACCTTTGGGTTTTTGGGATTGGTTTATTTCACTTAGCACGATATTCTCCAGTTCTATCTATTTACCTGCAAATGCTATAATTTCACTCTTCTTTAGGGCTGAGTAATATTCCATTGTGTATATGTACCACATTAAGAAAGAATCATTTAAATCTGAGTTTCTACATATTTTTTCCAAGTCTGTCACTCCTCAAACTAGTCTCTCTTCCAGGCCTGTTACTCCAAAACTCCTGAAAAGTCTGTAAATCTTAAAGTTAACTGTAAATTCACCTACTTACAATAATTGCTTATAACTCCCCCCCCAAAATAGATTTAGTAAAGAGAAATGTGACATTTTAAGAAACTTATAATTTAGGGGACTTTTTAGCATTATCTACTCATTAGATAATGATGACCACACCCAGTCTTAGGATCCTGAGAAGGACCAGACCACCATAAACCCTCTTGTGATAACGAGATTGATGTCATCCCTGCAAACCTTCCGGTACACACCCCCCAGCAAATTTCCCTTAAAAGAAGAGCCAGGAGCTCCCCCAAATGTGTCTCTCACTCTCTAGATAGCCGGCGTCAGCCTTTGGACCTGTGTTCTGTGCCTCTACTGACACTGATGTTCTTTCCCATCACTATGTCAAGGACCCTGCTGGTCCTGAGTCCAGTTTCCCCCTCTCCCTGGGAATTCCTCAGGACCCTCCCCTGAGTTTCCTCTCCCATGACAGATGGATATGTCGAACTTTATGCGATCAGTCTCCTAGTGGTGGAAATGCAGGCTGCTCCACCATTGGCTGTTACAAACAACATTGCAGGAAATATCCTTGTGCAAACATCACTTGTGTTGCAGAATTTAAATTTTTGTTTTTTGTTTGTTTTGGCGCTGGGGATGGAACCCAGGGTGTTCTACATCTGAGTCACATCCGCAGCCCCTCTTTTGTTTTGAGACTAAATCTCCACTAAGTTGCCCAGGCTGATCTTGGTTTTTTTTTTTTTTTTTTGGTACTGGGGATTGATCCCAGGGGCACTCGACCACTGAGTCACATCCCCAACCCTATTTTGTATGTTATTTAGAGACAGGGTCTCACTGAGTTGCTTAGGTCCTCACTAAGTTGCTGAGGCTGGCTTTGAACTTGCCATCCTCCTGCCTCAGCCTCCCAAGTTGCTGGGATTACAGGCGTGCGCCACCGCACCCAGCTGTCCAGGCTGATCTTGAACAGTCAGCCTGAGACTCTAAGTAGCTGGGATTACAGGCATGACCACCACCCCCATTGCATTTAACATTTTATGTAGTTGAATCTATCACAGTGTTGTGGTTTCTGGGTTTGGGTCAAACTTGGTAAACCTTTCCCTATCTGGTAATAATAAAAAAAAAAAAACACAAAACACCTTTTTTTTTTTTTGGAACCAGGGATTAAACTCAGGGACACTTGGCCACTGAGCCACATCCCCAGCCCTATTTTGTATTTTATTTAGAGACAGAATCTCACTGAGTTGCTTAGGGCCTCGCTAAATTGCTGAGGCTGGCTTTGAACTCGCGATCCTCCTGACTCAGCCTCCCAAGTGCTGGGATTACAGGCGTGCGCCACCGCGCCCAGCTCACAAAACACCTTTTCTTTTAGTACTTCCATAGCTTTCCTTCTGTTGCCTGGTTGCGGTGTGGGGGGTGTGCAGTTAGTGTTCATGGTAGTTAATCTCCCTGGAGGCTCTGCCAATCACTGAAGGAAGCTTCTCCCACCACAGCCCTGGGACCTCAGTTCCCAGTTTGATATCCACTTTTTTCCCCCAGTACTTGGGATTGAACCTAGGGGTACTCTACCACTGAGTCACATCCCTGGTCCTTTATATTTTTTAGTTTGAGACAGGTTTTCACTAAATTGCAGAGGCTGGCCTTGAACTTGTGATCTTCCTGCCTTAGCCTCCTGGATCATTGGGAGGTCATTGCACCCAGCTAATACCTGTGTTTTATAAGTGAGAAACCGAGGAGGAAAGACACCAAGGCCCATGGCCAAGTTCACCTCAGAAAGAACTAGAAACTGGCTTCCCACTCACTGACCTTGCCCTTTACTACACTATAAATAGCTACCATTCTGAGCCAGAAAATTACTTTTAAAAAATCTATTTTAGAATAGTTTCAGATTTACAGAGAAATTCTGAGAAGGGGACAGAGTTTTCATATGCTCCCACACCCAATTTGTCCTACTATTACCATCTTAACATGGCACATTTCTCACAATTAATGAATCAATATTGAAAAATGGCTATTAACTGAAGCCCATACCCAGATTTCCATAGATTTTACTTAATGTTTGTAACTTCCCCCCAGGATCCTAGCTAGGATGTAGTATTATAGCTCTTTAGACTTCTCTTGGTGGTGACAGTCTCTCAGACTTTCTTATTTATTTGTTTATTCAGACATTGAACACAGAGATGCTTAACCACTGAGCCACATACCCAGGCCTTTTTATTTTTTTATTTTCAGACAGGGTCTCACTAACTTGCTTAAGGGCCTCCCTAAATTGCTGGGGCTGGTTTTGAACTTGCACTTTTCTGAGGCTGATCTCCAACTCCCAATCCTCCTGCCTCAGCCTCCCCAGCTTCTGAGATTACAGGTGTGCACCTCTGTCCTCTTTTTTTTAGAAAATGACTTTGACACTTTTGAAGAGAAAGCCTAGGTATTTAGTAGACTACCTAAGCTGGGTTGGCTGCTCTTAGGTATGTATACCCCCTGTCCCTCTGTCCCCTTTTATTGGGACAGAGTCTAAATCGAGGTTGGCAGCAGATTTGCCCTTCTCCTGCTTCAGCCTCCCGAGTGGCTGGAACTACCGGACTAGGACACCAACCAGCTGATTTTATTTTTATTAGACTGGGATTGTGGGGTTCTTTGTTTGGGGGGCGGGGTAGAGGTAAAGTTCCCTTCTCATCATTTCATAGCAAGGGTGCACCCCTCCACGTGACTCATCCCTGATGACGTTCACCTGATCACCTGTTCCAGAAAGTGTTCGTCAGGCATTACGTATTGTGAAACCGCAGCCCCTCCCGGGCTCTCCACTGAAGGGGTGGAGGTCAGCGCCTCTGCCTCCAAGTATCTACGGAAATGATTCGGAATTCTGCACGCGAGATCCTTTACCCCCATTGCCCCAGCGATTTATTTATTTAATTGCTTATTTATAGTGGGCAATTATATTCATCTGTTTGTCTATTTATTTTTGTGATAGAGTCTCCCTGTGTTGCGCAGTCTGGCCTTGAACTCCTGGGTTCCAGAGATCCGTCATCCTCAGCTTCAGGCAGCTGGCCATTGCATCTGGCTAATTAGTTTTTTTGTTTGTTTGTTTGTTTGTTTGTTTTTGGTACTGGGGATTGAACCCAGAAGCACTTAAGCACTGAGTCACATCCCCAGCCCTTTTTTATTTTTTATTTTGAGACAGGATCTTCCTCCACTGCTAAGAGCCTCGCTAACTTGCTGAGGGTGACCTCGAATTTCCGCTCCTCCTGTCTCAACCTCCCGAGTCGTTGGGATTGCAAACCTGCGCCCCAGTCCCTGGCCTGGCTAATTTTTCATGTTTTAAATTGCACGTGGCTAGATCGATGCATGACAGTAGAGATGAAAGGTGGATGTGGTGCAAAACCCGAAACACAAAAACACTGCCTGGAGTGAAAGATCCTCCCTCCACCAGGCGCTCCTCCCTGGAGGCAAACGCCGGCAGCCGGTTTCCCGGACGCTCTAGACGGATGTCCTGGGCATTTGCAAACTTGTGCGTGGTTGTGCTTTTTGTTCCCAAATGACTTGCTAGATGCTCGTGTTGGGTGTCTTAGTTATTTCATTTCATCTCATTTATTTCATTTCATTTCATTTTTTTAACTCGAAGTCCTCTGGGTCTCATCGCCGCCGCGAGACGGAGCCCTCCCCTGCCCCGCCGCCTGCCCGCCTGCGCGCCCCCGGGGGTCCCCCCGGGGGTCCCGCCTAGCGCGCTGGCCGTCCGCTCCGCTCCGCCCCGGCCTCTGTGACGTCACGCCGGAACCTGGAATCCCGGCGGCGGCGGCGGCGGCGGCTGCGGGTGCCCAGCGGCCTTGCGGAGCGCGCGCAGCCATGAGCGAGTCCAGCGTCAGTGCGCTCCAGTCCGGCAGGCCCGGCAGGCAGCCCGGGGTCCACCAAGGTAGGCGGTGGCGGCGGCGGTGGCGCTTCTGCGCCCAGGGCGCACGGCGGCTGCAGGTGCTGGGGCGCGGCGCGGGCCAGCGCCCTCGCAGGTCCCCGCGCCCCGCTTTGGGATCCCTCTTAGACCTGCCCTCTCTCTTCCAACCCATCCTCACCCAACCTCCAGGGAGCGTGCAAAGGAGCTCAGGAACGGCGGTCCAGACCGCGATCCTGGGCCAACCCCTGAATAAGAACCTTACCTCTTAAATAAAAAGGTGAGGTGAGCCCCGCCTGGCCCACCATTCTGACATCTGCCCCCGAGGTGCCTGCCTTCCGAACATTTCAGATTTTGCCATTAGACCCCTTGGAAATGAATTCTGCCTCCGCTCTTGGTTGCCGTGTGAGTTTGGATGAGTGGCTTGCTTTCTCTGAGCCTCAGATTCTTCCAACAGTTCCTTGGGAATAGGGTGGTGATGGAATTAGCTGAGAAACATGTGGAATGCCTAGCAGTCCTGGGACAAAGAAAGGCACAACAATGATAGCCAGCCACGCTTGATCATCTTTCTCCCCCTTTTTTATTGGGTAAAATGTACAGCAAAAGTACAGCTCTATGAATTTTTACGTAAATATGTAAACCCACCCCAGTCAAGATGGAGAAGTTGCTCGCGCCCAGGCAGATCTCCTCGTAACATTTGTATCTTATTTTGTCCTGAGCAAGACAAATTTCATCTGCTGTGAATTTTATCTGCAATGTTTTCTGTGTTGCGATTTGAGGGTAGAGATTGAACACAACCAAGGATTGTTCTCAACTCCTAGAAGAAAAATCTAGAAGAGACCTAAACCCTGGGAAAGGGCTCAGGAATCAGAGGAGAAAAATCAAACGGGGTTCAGTGCTAATTATTTTCTAGTTCAGTGTTAATGCTGCTGGCCTCAACTCAACCTCAGCCTTTTAAGAATAGCCAGGAACCTGGGGTGTAGTTCAGTGACAGAGCCAGGTGTGGGATGCATAGGGCCTGAGTGCGATTCCCCAGCACTGCAGAAGAAAAACAGCTCTTCAAGTGTTTTTCTAATTAGTTCCTATTTGTCGTCCTCTTCAATGCATTTCGTTGAAGATGCCAGCTCGGGATTCCTGTGCACAGGGCGTGAGTCTCTTTCTGGGCTCTTTGCTGAGTCTTTAAGGGGACTCTAAGTGATGTTTCTAAGTATCATAACAAAGTTCTGCCCTGCTCCTTGGACAGATGGCTTCTCTCTCCTCCTTTATTTCTCCTTCCTTCCTTTCTTGGCAGTGCTGAGGATTGGACCCAGGTGCCCACACCTGCTAGGCAGAGCTGCATCCCCAGCCCTTTTTATTGTATTGTTATTTTGACACAGGGTCTCACTAAGTTGCCCGGACTGGCCTTGAACTTGCCATCCTCTTGCCTCAGCCTCCTGAGGACAGATGAATTTTTGACCTAGTATCCTTCAGCATGGGCGGGAGGCTCAGAAGAGACCTGTTGTGATTCTGTGGCACTTTGTAAATGGGGACAGTCTGTGTGTACATCAGGGGAGGACAGTTGGGTGGGGGTATGTCGCAAATACCTGAGCTGACCAACTTTGAGGAGCAAAGGCTTATTTTGACACCCAGTTTTAGAAGTTTGTCCCTAATCAGTAGTTGGTGTTGTTGTTTTAGGCCTGTGGTGAGGCAGCTGGTGAGGCAGTGCGTGGTGACAGAAGCACAGAGTGGTGCAAAATCGCTGCCCCTGGGGTCCAGGAAGGTGAAAGGAGAAAGCAGGGGAAGAGGAAGAGCTGGGGTTCCAGGTCCTGCCCCAGTGACACTGGCTGCCTCTCATTCCTGGTACTTGCCAAGTCATTTTTGCCTCAGGGCCTTTGCATCTGCTGTTGTCTTTGAACCACTCTTCCCTCTTATCTTCCAAGGGTAGCCTTTTCCTCCCACTTCCAGGCCTCTCTTCCAGTGACACTCAGAGAGGCAGACTTCTGGGGCTGTCTTGTCTGAAGGCCTGTGGCCATCTCCCTTTCACTGACCAGTTTCCTTCTGTTCCGTCCCAGCTTGTTTCCTCATCTAGGAAGGTCTCTTCTTCCAGAATGTGTGTGTCCCAGAGCGGGGGCTTCGTCCTGTTCCCTAGCACCTAGGATGGTGTCTGGCCCATGGGAGATGCTGCCTGTGCTCTGAATGAATGAGGGCAGCGACCTACGGACATGCCACCCCGGCAGCTCTTGCTGGGAGCTGTGAACCTGGGCTCTGGCCGGTGAGCAGAGCCTCACTCCCCATTTTCTGGTTGTCTTTTGCAAGACAGTTAAGTGGTGCCTCGGTTTCCTTGTGGATTAGATGGGAAGAACGTCTTCCTGATTCAGGGGCTGTGGTAAGGACTAAGTGAGCTTGGTGAGCACTGACGTCAGTGATCTGTGGGTGTGATGCATTACCTCCACATCAGGGTGTTGGGAGGGCTCTCTGGGGGCCGTCCTGGGTCCTGCCCAGTCCCAGGAGGTGTTTGCTGAGCTGCAGGAGGGCAGGCGTGGGGACTGGCTCCCCCCTGCACACCATGCCCAGCCCAGGGCCAGGGCAGAGTGGGCCTCCGCTGAACCAGAGTGGCTGCCCTTCATGCCTGTGCCTTCTTAGCTCCCCCTCCAACCTCGTGCCCACCCGATGGTCTCTGTTTTGCTTCTTGAGGCTGCTAAGCCCCTCCTCCTTCCACCATGAGGACTGTGACCTTGCTTCCTAGTGAGGCACATGTACTCCTCTTCTTGGAGTAGGGATCACTTCCTCCTAGGATCTCTCCCTGACTCCCTCGCCTCTCCCAGGCTGGACTCTGTGTCCCTTCCCGGTGCCCATACAGCCTCCAACCTGTAGCCCATCAAAACATCTCTTGAGCTGGGTCCCCCTCCTCACACTCCGCTACCCCCAATCCTGGGCATTGAACCCCGAGGGCGCTTAACCACTGAGCCACATCCACGGCCCTTTTTATGTTTTATTTAGGGACAGGATCTCCCTGAGTTGCTTAGGGCTTTGCTAAGTTGCTGAAGCTGGCCTTGAACTTGCAATCCTCCTGCCTCAGCCTCCTAAGCACTAAGGTTATAGGTGTGTGCTGCCATGCCTGTCTAAATATGTTTTCTTTACCTTGTTTTTTTAAATTTATTTTTTATTTTTGAGCACTCTCAGCTTCTCAGGAAAATGAGCAAAAGTACAAAACTTCCCACAAACCTTCCTCTCTGACCATCTCTCCTATTTTTAACATTCTGCGTTAGTGTAGGACGTGTGTGGTGATGGACCAGCCAGTATTGATGCTGCGGTTGACTTTTTAGGCTGAGAAAGTTCCTTTCTATTTTTAGGGCATTAAGGATTTTTATCAAGCAGAGTGTCAAGTTTTTAAATTTAAGGAATGTATCTAACCTGGCACCTGGAATCCCAGCAGCTCGGGAGGCTGAGGCAGGAGGATCACAAGCTCAAAGCCAGCCTCAGCAACTTAGAGAGAACTTAAGCAACTTAACAAGACCTTGTTTCAAAATAAGAAATTAAAAAAAAAAACAAAAAACCACAGGCTGGGGATGTGGCTCAGTGGGTAGCGCTGCTGGATTTAATCCCTGCTATAAAAAAGAAAGAACACAATAGACGTGTTGAGATGGGTGCATTTCCTCAGTAGGCGAGTAATTTACATGAATAGATTTCCAATATTGAAGAACGTCGAGAATAACAGACGGATCAATCAATCGTGTTTGTCAGCTCTTCCTCACTGTGACCAGAATACTTGACATAAACAACCTAGAGGAGGAAAGATATGTTTTCTTAGTTTCAGAAGTTTGAGCCCATGGTTGGCTGACTCCAGGGCAGAAGCAAGGTAGAACAGGGGGTGGCAGAGGAGAGCTGCTGACTTGGTGGCAGCATGAAGTGGGTTTGGGGGTGGGGGAGGGGGAGAAAAGGGGGGAGGGGGAAGGCGGGGCCCTGGGAGGGTTCTCTGGGCTCCTTTAGTCCAACAGGCTGCATCGCCTCTGGGGACAAATGCCCACTGACCTGTGGTCCCCCCCCCCCCCCCCCCCCGCATCTGCTGAGCCACTCACCCCCTGGACCATCACCCTTTAAGGTGTCTGGAGGGTAGAATGTTTTGGACACGGCGGGATAGGTTCTGTGGGACCCACCCCTCTGACTTGGGCTATTTTTTCCCCTCTGTTGGAGGAGACTGAGCTCTGCCCAGCAACTCAGGCCCAGATGAGTCCCCAAGGCCCTGGGTGGCTTTTTTTGTTTGTTTTTTCAGGAAGTGGAGAATTTAGAGAGATAAAAGAGGGAAATAACTTTTCAGGGGCCTGACCTTTGTTGCAGTCTGGTTGCTTTTTCCAGGAGCATTGTTTGGGTGTGGGACCACCCAGACAGCCACCCCTGGACCCTACCCCCAGAGGAGGAGGAAGGGAGGGACCCACCCGGAGGGACCCACCCTGAGCTGGCCCCAACTGCTAGGGCATAACAGCACAAGAGAGAGGAAGGCTGGGCTGCTTGCATGGGGTGGCGAGGAGGCCCTGAGGAGGTGACCTCTAAGCAGAGGCCTGAAGGACGTCAAGGAGCCAGTCGGAACCTTCAGGGACAGGGTGTAATGAGCCAAGTGCTGGAGGAGGGGGACATTTGCTGAGCATGAGGAGACCCAGGCTGGAGCTTAGAGGAGCGGCAGGTGGGACCAGGTTGGCAAGCAGGAGTGGTTGGTGAGGATCCCACAGATCGGTCTGCAGTTTGGACTTTCTGTGGGGTAACTTCCTTTTGTTGCTCATAGCAACTCAATAAAGTTGAGATGAGCTGCCCATTTTACTCGTGAGGAAACTGAGGCTCTGAGGTTCACTAGACAAGCCATGTGCGGTGGTTTGGGTATGGATCGCGCCCCAGGAATCCTTGTGTTGGAGGCTTGGTCCCCAGGGTGGTGGTATTGAGAGGTGATGTGGTGCCTTTAAGAGGTGGAGCTTCAGAGGAGCTCCTCGGGTCATTTGTAGACAGGCCTTCCAAGGGATTCTGGGGTCTTGGTCTCTGCTCCCTGTTTGGCAGTGCCGTGTGCCCTCACACCTGCCATCATGTGATGCGGCGGGGAGGGCCCTCACCAGAGCTGAGCTGGTGCAGATGTGGACTCCAGGACCGACCTGAGTGAACCGAAGAGGCTAGCCTACTTCAGCTGGCCACGGGGCGCACGCCTGTCATCCCAGTGACTCAGGAGGCTGAGGCAGGAGGATCATGAGTTCAAGGCCAGCCTCAGCAACTTGTTGAGGCGCTAAGCAACTCAGCTCTCTAAATAAAAGATAAAAGGGCTGGGGAAGTGGCTCAGTGTTAAGTGCCCTGGGTTCAATCCCCAGTACAAAAGAAAAAAAAAGTGAGCCTGCTTCAGGCATTTAGTGATAGTGAGGGAAAGCAGACTCAGACACCCCTGAAGTGATAGTCCCAAGCTCACTTGACACACGTTTGCTGGACACCTCTCATGTGGATGGTCCCATGCTCCTTGCTGGGAACAGAGTCAACCTGACATGCTGACATCTTGTCTTCCTGGGTCAGACCCTTTCTCAGCCTTGGGCAAAGTTCTTCTCTTCTCTGGACTTTCCATATCTGCAAAATGAAGACACTATGTCAGAAAGACCTGTGTGCTACGGTGTGGAGGAGAGCGGTGACAGGATGGGAGAGCAGTGACTGAGATTGGGGGTCCCTGGTGCCCTCTTGGCTGTGGCGTACCTGGTTCCTGGGAATGTTTCCCTGCAAGGGCACAGGATGCCTAGCTGCTATGGCAATGCCCTGCAGGAGGAGGTTCTGTGCAAGAGTCCTCTCAGCTCTGACCTTGACCTCAGTCACTGCTCTCCCATCCTCTGTCACTGCTCTCCGCTAAAGCAGTGGTGGGACTCACAGGTTATAAGATGTAAAAGTTACAGCTAAATCATGGGGCATGCTGAATACTCAGTAAGGCTCCTTATTATGGTTGCTTCCAGAAACATCGGTAACCCCTCTTTTGGAGAAGTGGTAGCCAAGGAGAAAAAATGCTCTGTGTAAGGAACTGCTTGACGCGTAGCAAGATGATCCCCCACTGCAAACTTACAATCTTCACATGTATTAAGTTTATTGGTAAATAACCAGAGTCCCAGCCTGCAGGTGTCCAGCACAATCCATCCAGCACTGTTCTCAGCCAGAGATTTGCAAACTAGAGCCAAAGCCAAAGCCAGCCTGCTGCCTACTTTTTTTTTTTTTGGTACTGGGGATTGAACCCAGGGGCACTGGACCACTGAGCCACACCCCCAGCCCTATTTTGTATTTTATTTAGAGACAGGGTCTCACTGAGTTGCTTAGGGCCTCGCTAAGTTGCTGAGGCTGGCTTTGAACTTGTGCTCCTCCTGCCTCAGCCTCCCAGGTGCTGGGATTACAGGCGTGTGCCACCACGCCCAGCCCTGCTGCCTACTTTTGTAAATAAAGTTTTATTAGAACACAGCTACTCCGGTCACTTTCAGATTGTGGCTGCTTTCCCCTAGGCTGGCAGAGTGGAGGAGTAAATATTGACTGTCTGGCTCCTGGTCGAAGAGGTCTGCTGGCCTCTTGTCTAGGCGCGCAGTCCCCAGGACAGCTGTACCAGGTGGGAGCTGTTGTCCCCATTTCCCAGGAGGGAAATGGAGGCATCGAATGGTGGAGCCACTTGCCAGGTGTCACGGGGACAGGTAGCCCTGCTGCTGCTCAGACAGAGTTGCAGTAAGTGTTGCACAGCAGTCGGGAGCCTGGGTGCCGATCCAGCATGGCTCTGAAGAGCCAATTAGTCACTGCTCCTGGGGCTGTTTGCTCATCTGGTCATAAAGCTTGGGAGCCACCCAGGCCCCAGGCCCCACCCCGTGCTAGGCGGCCTGACTCATGCGGGCTCTCACGGCCTGGGGGAGGCTCTTGGGGCCTCTGGCTGCTTCCCTCCAGCCCAGCTGCTGGGCTCCCATGGTTGAGGCCCCTCCCGTGTCCAGGGCCGCAGCCCTGGTCCTGTTTATTGCAGCCAGCCACATTAAAGATTCATTTCCTCCTCACTCCCTCCGGCCATATCTCAGTTGCTTAATGGTCACTGTATTGGACAGCACAGGTCTAGACGTTTTCCTTCATTACCGGAGAACAGCCCAGCCCAGCAAATGTGCCCTGACTGGACTATAACCACGCCACCCTGAGTGGACAAGAACAGGCAGAGGCATCCTTTTAAACCCAAATCTGATCATCATTCCTCTGCCATACACCCCACATTGGCTCCCACCTCCCCTAATTTAAGCCAATGTCCTCCCGTGACCCTTATTGCCCATGATGGCCTGACCTGATCCTCCCCTGACCTTCTCTTTCCTTGCTGTCCTCCCTGCTGACTCTCCCCAGCCACATGATCCCTCGAACTGACTGAGCACCACTCTACCTCAGGGCCTTTGCACTTGCTCTCCCTCACCTTTGGCTTCTCTTCTTCCAGGTGGCCGTGTGGCCATCTCTCCCTGCCTTCAGACTTTACTCAGGTAACACCTTCTCAAGAGACTGTGCTTGGCTGCTTTGTTCAGATTTGTATCCCCTCCCATCTGTTGCCCATCTTCCATGCCTGACTAATTTTTCTCCATATACTTATCACCATCTAAAATATCTAGTTCTTAATTGCATAAGTCTCCCGCAATAGCACATAGTGCCAAAAAGAAAGGGCAATTTTGTGTCGTATTCAAGCTTTGTCGCACGCAGTCCTAGAGCAGAGCTTGACCCATAGTAGTTGCTCAGTAAATGTTTCCCAGAAGTCCAGTGTCAGAGTGAATGGGTGGGGAGTGACTGGGTGGTCTTTGCTGGTGTATGGCAGTGATGGGCCCCTGGCCTTGAGGTTTTATAGCACCTGATGAGCATGTCAGAGCACCTTCAGCTGGAGACCCTGAACTGGAGGAACTCCTGTGTTAAGACCCTCCAGTAGATGGGTGCACAAATTATTTGGGGACTCCCCCTCTAATGAGCTTCCAAAATAAAAGTCATATCTAATGAGAGTGAGTGGAAAGGTATTTGGGAAGTTCTGAAATCAATATCTGCATTGCTGTTATTGGTCGGACTCAACTCTGTGTGTGTGTGTGTGTGTGTGTGTGTGTGCAGGCGCACGCACATGCATGCTCACACCACATTTTTTCATGTTGGAAAAACCAGCAAAATGTGTTTCTAATCAGGCTGGTTTGTGTAAAGAACCCTGAATAAGAGAAGGTCACGTATGGCCAACGTCTCAGTCAATTTGTTTTCCTTTAAAATTTTTTCGTTTCGGAAAAAGACTGATCCACATAGAAAAGAATATGTTTTTAGGCTATTTCTTAAATCTTTTCCTCATTTTTTGCATCCTGCTTTTCTGGGATGCTCACCATGGACTTGGTTGGCTTGGTGAGGGATTCAGTGTTGCCTGTATCCTCAGCACCAGTCAGCTGGTGCTTATTGGCATTACCAGGCCCTGTGCAGACCCTGCGTGGTGGTATAGAGTCGGGTCCCTACACTAATTGGGGAGGGGGGTGTCCCAGACAACACAGTGGAAGAGGATGGGCTGATGATATAGCTGGCCGTTGTGGAGTGGGCTCCTGGGAGGTGTGTGGAGGTGGAAGAGGGAGACAGAGCAAGTCTTCTTTCTCTCCAGAGTCCCCAAACCCAAGTTGTCAAGCAGAACCACAGTTCTCTTCAGTTATCTGAGGTTTTGTTTGCTGTGGTTCTTAATTACCTGTGGTCAACCACAGTTCAAAAATATTAAATAGAAAATCCAGAAATAAACTGTTCATAAGTTTGGAGTAGAATGTACCTTCCTGTAGTATCTTCCTGTTTCATGTCCCACCTGGGACTTGAGTCACCCTTTACCCAGTGTGTCCACTCTGTGTATGCTACTTCCCCGGTAGTAACTGAGTCACCATCTCAGCTATTGGATGAGCTGTGGAGGTTTTGCAGTGCTTGGATTTAAGTGACCCTTATTTTAATAATGGTTCCAATTTTAATAATTACCAGTGATGCTGGCAATTAGGAATGCCAAGTAGAAGCCACAAAGGGTTTCCTTTAAGTGAAAAGGTGGAAGTTCTTGACTTAATGAGAAAAAAAAAAATGTATGCTGAGGTTACTGAGAGCTACAGTAAGAATGAGTGTTCTGTGCATGAAATCATAAGGAAGGGAAAGGAATCCACGCCAGTGTTGCTGCCGCACCTCAAACTGCAGAAGTGAGAGCCACAGTTAAGGTGGAAGAGGTGCCCAATCTGTCTATGTACCTACAGGGAAATAGTGGCTACACAGAGTTCTGAGCCATCCTTGGTCTCAGGCATGGACCAGGGTCTTGGAATGTGTCTCCTGATTCCCACCACAGCTAATGTAGGCCTGGACCCAGTGACCCACAAGGTCCCTTCTTGCCCAGAGTTCCCGTGATCATGTCCATGGGAAGCAAGACCCTCCTGTGAACTTGGCACCAAATACGGTTCGGCCGGGTGCTTGGCAAGCTCGCTGTGCTGCGGGAGCTGGCAGTGGCATTGGTGCCCCTTAGGTTATGCTGGGCCTACATCCTGGGAAGGTTCCTGTCCTTTGGCAGGATTTGGTGACCTGTGACAAGAGCTGCCAGGACCTGCGGGTGCTCCCCAGATGTGCTCTGCTCCCTCCTCCTTCAGCCCGAGGCCCTGCTGGGACCAAACACTGCTCCGAACTTTGTCCTAACCTAGACAATATCTGATGACAGGGACAGTGGCCATGCTGGTCCCCAGCCCGCATCTCCCATGGTTCCCCGGCATCCTCCCACCTAAATAATCTCCTCCTTGCTGAGATCTGGCTCCGATGGCTGACAGGTTCTAGGTGTTCCTAGGCGGTGGCACCTAAGGTCTGAAATGTGCTCCCCCATCCCCCTGTGCAAATGGACAGGCAGCCTGACCGGCCACAGGACTTAGATGGCCCCCACCGGGACACCCTTAGCAGGACCAGCTCTGTAGACATCTCCCGATGCCTGTCCTGGGAGCTTCCTGTTTGAGAGGCAGGCAGCCGGCCTTTCCGGGAAGCAGTAGCCGGGATTTGCCTCCAATCAAAGCCTCAGCTGGCCACTGTCTCTCTGGTTCTCAGTTTCCCTGCTAAACAGCCAGGGCGGTGAAGCCACCTGTGCCCGCCGCTGCAGGTGGGCGTGGGAAATCAGGTGATGTCATGTTCCGCAGCGTGCGTGGGCCTGTGGGAAAACCAGAGCCAGCGGATCCCGGGAATGACAATAGTGAGGCCTACGTTCAAAGGCATGGCTGGGTGTTTATAGATGGAGAACTTCCCTGGAGAGACTGAGGGTTTGGAAAGGCCTTCCTCCCCAGGACAGCCATTTGGAAACAGAATTTCCCACCTGGGCCTGTTTAAGTTCTGCACTGTGAATAGAACCTGCTTCCAGGTGGGAGTGTGGTTTATGGAAGGCCAGTCAATAATCAGCTGCTTTATCTCTGTGACATTTCAGCATTTAGGAAAACACCTTCCAGTCTGTGGCCCCATGAATGGCTTCATTCCAGGGCACAGCTGATGAGCTGGGATGGTCCCCAGTCCCAGCCCTGAGCAGCTGTGTGAGTGGGCAGGCCACGGGACCTCCCCAACCTCAGTTTCTTCATCTGTATAACAGGGGCAGTCCTGTTCCAAGAGCAGTTCAGATGACTGAGAGGTGACGCACAGCTGGTACTTTGAATAGCTTGGTACACAGTTGGTGCTCAGTAGAGCTGAGCCAGTGCTCATCATGTTGTTTGCACCTCCCATCCTGCTGATAGGACTCCTAGTGATACAGCCCCTGCTCCCAAGGGGAGCAAAATTGGGCCCTAGAAGAGGAAGCAGTGGGACTGAATGAGCAGTTACCTTCCATGCACACGGGACCCTGCCAGAGCTCACCCGCTGGGTGATGCGTTAATGCAGACCTTTGGAAAGTGTGATTCTGGGCAGCTATTGACTCTTCTTGGGTGGCCCCGCCAGTGGGTGACAGGCCCAGCTCCTGCCCCCGGGGCCTGACCCCACAGTTGCTGAATATTCAGTAGCTCTCTGCTGCTCTCTGTTCAAAGACCTTTGTTCAGGGTGGATAATGGCTCTTTGTTAAACTGCCCAGGGAGAGGCTCGGCCTCTGTCAGCCCTGGAAGCGACTGGCCTTCAGGACCCACCTCCCATTGGCTTCAGGGTGTGTTGGGGTCCGGAAGTGAAAGGGTGCCAGGCTCTTGGCCATGGGCAGAGCCCAGGAGCGGGTCTGTGTGTCGTCTGCGGCCGGACAGTTGTTCTGTTGTGTCTGAACGTGTCCATCAGAGAAGGCGGCAGTGACCCCAGATCCGAGCAGCTGAGCAGGCCTGGACTGCCCTTCTAGCCTCCCCCAGCCTCTCCCAGCCCTCCCCCAACCCCCCCCCCAGCCCCCCCCCACCCCCCCCCAGCCCCCCCCCCAGCCCCCCCCCAGCCCTCCCCCAGCCTCCCCCCAGGGCACCCCCAGCCTCCCCAGCCCTTCCCAGCCCTCCCCCAAGCCCTCCCCCCAAGCCCTCCCCCCACTCCCCCCAGGCCTCCACCAGCCTCCCCAGCCCTCCCCTGCCCTCCCACAGCCTCCCCCAGCATCCCCCCATGTCTCCCCCAGCTCTTCCCCGCCCAGAGCCTACCATGCCAGGCACGGTGCTGAGACCCTCTACCCCTCAGCAGGCCTGTGTGCCCAGCCTGGCCGGAGCCTTGTAGCCTCCAGAGCAGCCCTAGAAGTGTGGTCAGAACACGGTGTACCCTGACTTTGAGCCTCATGGCTTCCATGCCAGTCACCCCTGAAGGTCATGAACACGGCCTGCAGAGCCCGGTGGGTCTCACCGTGGCCACATCTCTGTCCCCCACCTCCAATGGTCACAGTCACTTAAGCCGCGTGTGATTCCTGCTGATTCCAGGCATCAGCAGTTCAGGGCGCAGGGCAGTGGCTGTCATTGCTGCGTGCGCGATGTCCCAAGGTGGGAGCCTCCAGGATGTTCCTCACAGCGTGTCTGGGGAGGGTGCCCTGTGGTTTGGGGACCAGCCCGGGATCCTGGCTCTGGCTGTTGGCGGGGTCCGTGGTCTTCCTCCCTCTGGGCTTAGGGCGTCTGGCCCTGCGTGTGGCTGCCCCAAGGGAGTCGGTGCAGCGACCCTGGGCTGCAGGAAGCAGCATGGTGTCAGGGTGTGGAAGCAGCCAGTGCTTTATGGCTTAGGGCTGGAACTGGCAGAGCATCCCTTCTGTTGTGTCCTTTGGTTAAAACGAGTCACAGGTCTGCTCAGAATTAAAGGGAGGGGACCACAGAAGGCCTGATGTGATTCATTGGGGGTCATCAACCAAATGGCCTTCCAGGCCCCTGTCCGTTTACTCCTATAGTCACAGAGGTCTGCATGCTCTTCCACAAACATGCCACGCACGTCCCTGCCCCAGGGCCTTGGCATGTGCTATTTCCCTTTGCCCAGACTTCTCTTCCCCACATGTCTGTGGGTCTTGCACCTTCCTTCCATTCAGCATCAGCTGCGTATTGAGAGCCCACCTGACCCTCCTTATCAGAAATCGTGCCCCAGGTCACCTCTGTCCCTTACACCACACTGATTTTGGTGTTTTCATTGCACTGATCACTTCCTGGCATAGTATTTTTTTCCTGTTTGATCAACAGAGTCAGGATTTGAACCCAAGCAACTTAGCCTCTGACATGAGGCCACGGAAGCTTTGCTGCTCCCAAACGGCTTTGCTGTTGCCCATTGCTTAGTGATTGAGGCCGTCTTCTGCCTCTTCTCCCCGAGGCCTGTCGGTTCAGTGTGAACTTCCCGCAACTGAAACCTGATCAGGAGTAAAACTCATCCCAGAGCAGCTTTGCTCATCTTCTTTGGGATGCCCCTCCCCCTTGTTGTGAGTCAGCATCTGCATATCAGAGAGAACACTGGGCAGCCTTTGGTTTTTTGAGATTGGCTTTCTTCACTTAGCATGATAATCTCCAGTTCTATCCATTTACTAGCAAATGCCATCATTTCATTCTTCTTTATGGCTGAGTAATATTCCATTGTGTATATGTTCCAGTAACAGCAGCTGCTGTTACTGGGGTCTGATGTTATTGCTGTGTTCTTGCATAGCACTGCATGTTGTTTGTTTTTGTCACACACACCGTGGCACCCTGCACTGTGTGAAGATGGTAGAAGCAGATGTCACTAGCCCCATTTGACCAATGAAAATGGTTTAGATGACTCCTCCAAGGCCACACATTTAGCTGCAACCAGACACTAGAACTCAGATGTCCTGCAACTTAAAGAATGTTTGCAAACGTGCTGAAACTGAACACATTTACAAATTATTATTTGCTGTCCTGAGCACCATTGTGGTAAGTAAAATAAGATCCAGATGATTTTGTTAGCGGCCCAGGCTAGTGGCTGTCTACAAGGTTTGTTCATGGCCTATGTGATCCCAGCCTTCCATGTGGTCTTGTTGTGGCTCCCAAGCTCTCTGGAGTGAAGGATGATTTTCTTCTCTCACCCAGAGAATCAGTCTGTGGACTCGAGTGGCTTCTCCTCGCCCCCCGTGAACTTCCTTCAGGAACTGCCCAGCTACCGCTCAGTGGCTCGCAGGCGGACGACCATCCTTCCCCGGGACAAGCAGAGTGGCACCCTGCTGAAGCCCACGGACTCCTATGGCTCCCACCTGGAGGGAGGGATCACCAAGAACCTCAGCAGCCAGTCCATCCGCAAGTACGCGCTGAACATCTCGGAGAAGCGGCGACTGAGGTTGGTGACAGCCAGAGGAGGCTGAGGGACTACTGGGCAGGGATGAGGTCCATGCACAGCCATCTCCTCAAGAGCTCACTAGTCGGAACTTAATCCTCAGGGCTGCTGAGCTGCCATGATAGGGATACCCAAAGCCGGCTTAGCTGAACAGATGATAGGTTGCTTCCTCCTCCTCCTCCTCCTCTTCCTCCCGCCTCCTCCACTTCCTTAGTACTGGGGATTGAACCCAGGGGTTCTCTACTACTGAGCCACACCCCAGCCCTTTTTATTTTTTCTTTTGAGACAGGGTCTTGCTAAGTTGCTGAGGCTGGCCTTGAATGTTCAGTCCTCCAGTCTTAGCCTCTTTTTTGGGAGTGGGAGTGTACCAGGGATTGAACTCAGGGGCACTCGACCCCTGAGCCACATCCCTAGCCTTATTTTGTATTTTATTTAGAGATAGAGTGTCACTGACTTGCTTAGGGCCTCCCTTTTTGCTGAGGCTGGCTTCGAACTCTCAATCCTCCTTCCTCAGCCTCCTGAGCCACTGGGATTACACCACTGCACCCTGGCTCTGCCTCAGCCTCTTGATAACTGGGTTTACAGGCTTGCGCCACCAGGCCTGGCTGGGAGAATGACTTCGTAGTTTGCCATCTCTGCCATTCCTGCAGAATTCAAAGTCTGATTTTTTCCCGTTGGTCTGATACAGGGGTAGAGGTGGATATTTCTGCCAAGCTCTTGATTTGAGGCCACCCGGGGGCAGTAGCAGGGACACAGTGCATGGGGCACACTCTGCCTTGTAGCTTCGAAAACCTGTGGTGATCTTTATTTTATTTTATTTTTTATTTATTTTAATTTATTTATTTATTTTGGTTCTGGGGATTGAACCCAGGGACACTCGACCACTGAGCCACATCCCCAGCCCTATTTTGTATTTTATTTAGAGACAGGATCTCACTGAGTTGCTTAGGGCCTTGCTAAGTTGCTGAGGCTGGCTTTGAACTCGCGATCCTCCTGCCTCAGCCTCCCAAGTGCTGGGATTACAGGCGTGCGCCACCACGCCCGGCTATTTTATTTTATTTTATTTTTATTCATTTAGGTGTTGGGAATGGAACCCAGGGTCATGCATGCTCAGCAAGTGCTCTGCCACTGGGCAGCACCCCGTCCTCTGATTTTCAATATGGGGGGATGTCACAGAGGCTCAGTAACATGGGAATAAAGCCAGACTTCATGGATGTACTTTATTAGTATTAATAGTATTTCCCACTATTAATAGTATTTCCCACTTTAATAGTATTTCCCACTATTTCAGATTCGCCAATTTTGAATTCTTGTAAAATACCACTGCTGTGTACCAAACCTTACCATACCCAAGAAGGAGATGCCTTTTCTTTTCCTTTTCTTTCTTCCCCCCCTCTTTTTTTTTTTTTTTTTTTTTTTTTTTTAAATACCTGGGATTGAACCCAGGGGCACTTAACCACTGAGCCACATCCCAGCCCTTCTTCTTATTTTTTACTTAGAGACAGGGTCTCGATGAATTACTTAGGGCCTCACTACGTTGCTGAGGCTGACTGAACTTTCGATCCTCCTGCCTCAGCCTCCCGAGCCACTGGGATCACAGGTGTTTGCCTCTGTGCCCGGATGGAAAGGCATTTTCTTCTGCCCAGAAATTTCCAAGCTGTTTGGAGAAGTGACACTAATAGAGAGTGGGACCCTGTGTGACAGGTTCACCAGTGAACCCCTAGAACTTGGCAAGGAAGGGCACAGGATGGTGGAGGCAGTGATCCCAGTGCTGCTAGCTCCCGTGCACGGCGCCAGCAACAGTTCCCTCTGACCAGCCCTGCTGGCCGGGGTTTCTCAGCTCCGCGCTGTTGGTTATAGACGCGTGGGGCCAGGTGTTCTGTCGTGGGCTCTGTGCATCTTGGGATGTGGCCACGTCCCTGGCCCCTACCTGCTAAGTGCCAATTGTACCCTCCATCCCCCACTGGTCGTAACCATCAAGAATGTCCCCAGATGTGGCCTAATGTGCCATTTCCCCTGGGGTGGGAAAATTGCCCCTCTAGTGGAAGGTAGGTACTTATTAACCCCATTCACGGGTAAGGCACAGGAGGCTTGTTGCAATGGAAGGCTCAGGCTCCCCCTTGACAGCTTCCTGTCTAATGGAGGACAGGCTGGACGAGGGTGGAGGCGGGTCCACCTGCTTGGCATGGCTGGCGGAGCCCTTGCTGTGGGCTGGGGACAAGGCAGTTGCTGGTTGTGCAGCTGCACCCCAGGCCTGCGCGCTCCCCACCCCACCGCCTGTCTCCCCACCACCCTCGCCTTGGGCCCCTGGAGGTTCCCAGAGTTCCCGACCACGTGTCCCCCGCAGGGCTTCTCCCTGAGAGCCCTGGTTGCGGGATTGCAGGATGTCTGACCATTTTCTAATGCAGGGACATCCAGGAGACCCAGATGAAGTACCTGTCTGAGTGGGACCAGTGGAAACGCTACAGCAGCAAGTCCTGGAGGAGGTTCCAGGAGAAGGCTCGTGAGATGACGTCCCACCTGGAGCTGTGGCGGGAGGACATTCGCAGCATAGAAGGTACTGTGGAGGGTGCTGTGCTCAGTCCCCTCTGCAGGCCTCTGGGGTCTTGGGACAGCTCGGTTCTCACCAGGCTCCAGCTGAAGTGGAGCATTTCCCACTGGGACAGTCGTGAGCAGCAGGCCACGCTGAGGCTTAGGAGAGCCTGGGCACCAGGAGAAGGCAAGAAGCCTTCCTGCTCCTTCAGTGGCCGAAGCTATCCTGGCACGAAGCCGCTCATGGGCAGCACCTCTTGGAAACGTCAGCAGTTTCTAGACCTTCCATGAGATCCTGTTGAGCAGTTTCTTGACCTTCCATGAGATCCTGTTAAGCAGTTTCTAGACCTTCCATTGATCCTGTTAAGGAGTTTCTAGACCTGCCACAAGATCCTGTTAAGCAGTTTCTAGACCTTCCATGAGATCTTGTTAAACAGTTTCTAGACCTTCCATGAGATCCTGTTAAGCAGTTTCTAGACCTTCCATGAGATCTTGTTAAGCAGTTTCTAGACCTTCCATGAGATCCTGTTATCTGTTGTGCTGGTGAAGATGCTCGTGTTGTTCCACTTCTCCCACCACAGAGGCGTTGCCTATGTCCTTGAACTCCGTGTCTGTTTTATACCTTTATAAGCAGTATCTTGGGATGAGGTCAAAGTCTGCTCTCCACTGCCGCAGCTGCCCCATGGCTGTGGAAACACTAAGAACGTCCTTTCCCGTGGTGGGGACGATTGGGGAGACAGTGTTACAAGTCGGCGTGGGCTGCTGTGACAGAATACCGTGGACCGGGGCTTAAGAAACAGAAATTTCCAGCTGGATGTGTGGCACAGCCCTGTAATTTCAGTGGCTTGGGAGGCTGAGACAGTAGGATAGCAAGTTCAAGGCCAGCCTCAGCAACTCAGTGGGACCTTGCTTCAATAATGACAATAACAATAATGGTGATGATGATAATAAAAAGGGCTGGAGTGTGGCTCAGTGGTAAAGTGCCCCTGGGTTCAATCCTCAGTACCAAAAAACAGAAATAGAAATTTCTAGGTGGGGCATAGCTCAGTGTAGAGCCCCTGCCTGGTGTGTGAGCCCTGGGTTCAATCCCGTGTGACAAATAAAAGAAAGAAAGAAAGAAAGAGGAAGGAAGGAAGGGAGGGAGGGAGGGAGGGAGGGAGGAAGGAAGGAAGGAAGGAAGGAAGGAAGGAAGGAAGGAAGGAAGGAAGGAATTTTTCCTTAGAGTTCTAGAAGCTGGAACAAGCCTTGCTAAGTGCCCATCTGACGCTGTGGGGGTTAGTTTGGGGTGTGTAGAGGGAGAGGCTGGGAGTCAGGGGAAGGGGACTGCAGGAGTCCCTGAGTCTCTCCTTACAAGGGCCCTGAGTTCATCATGAGTTTATCCCTGATCTCATGACATCATCCTTAATCACCTCCCCAAGACCCACCTCCAGCACCATCACCTTCAGGGGTTGGGGCTTCAGCATTTGAATTTGGGAAGGGGGATAGTATTCAATGCACAAAAATGAGAAATTATACCAAAATATAAAATCAGAAATATTAAATGCCTGGGTGACTTAACAGGGGGTGGGGGTGGGGCCTCTTAGGATCATCGTTTCTACCAAAAACCACAAGGATTTACAAGTATCACCTCACACTGTGAGATGGACACTTTGTAAAGCTGTTCATAAGGAACCTGGCTGGATAAGTAGGGAAGAACTGATTGCTTCCATTATTCCTATTTTTAAAAGTATAAAATAGCATTGGTTACATTTGGTAATAGTAACCACTTGTAACACAGTATCTTTCATTGTTTTATTTATTCATTTTTGTACTGGGGATGGAACCCAGGGTCACTTTACAACTGAGACACATCCCCAGCCCTTTTTAATTTTTTATTTTGAAAATTGCATAGGGCTTCATTAAGGTGCTGAGGCTGGCCTCACCTCGAACTTGTGATCCTCCTGTCTCAGCCTCCCACATTGCCAGGATTACAGATGTGAGCCACTGCACCCAGGTTATTTATTTTAAATATGGAGAATACAATATTTCTAAGGCGCATCACAGAATCACTTCAAACTTTAACCACACACTTTTTCTCTTGAGATTTGAGCATGATATGTTTGGAACACAATCATAGCTGCTAATCTTTATTAATCTTTATAAACCAAGTATTATGTTAAATACTTACTCATATGATCTCTGTGCTCACAATAGCCTTTGATAGAGGTATGAATCATCTGCTTGGCTCAGAGAGGGTAAGATACTTGTGCCAGTTCACTCAGCCTGAATGAGCAGGGCTGGGCTTTGAATGCTGTGAGTCAGGCTTCGGGCGACATGGTTTTAGCTGTTTCCTTTCTGGCAAAGCGGCAGCCTTCCTGGTGATTGTCATCAGAAAATGACATGTGTGCAAAGTCCCCGGGGAACTGGGACTTTGATTTTCTCACTTAGCTATTCTATGCCCGCCGTTCCCTGGCTGGCTGGGTGCTCCTCTGGGAGGGAGCGAAGGCGTCAGTCATTTCCTCCGACAGGTTACTAAGCATGAGTGAGAGGCAAAGCTTGTGGGTGTCATGTATCTTTAGTCTTAGGAGGTAAGTCCTTTGTCCCTACCTGGAACAAAGATGCTCACCTGGAATCTTTCTGACCCTCCTCAGCCATTTAATTAATCTCAGGGAGAAGGCTGATCTTCTGTTTGAGAATTGGTCAGTGTGATTCTCTGCAGGAAGAAATGAGAAAAGTGATGATCATGCCAACAGATGCAGGAAAGGTAACTCATCATCCTCAGTTCTCATTCTTACCCAATGAGAGGTAGATGAGACCTTTCTTAATCTGATTGTTTAAAGTCTATGAACATTCTACAGCAGGTTACAGATTTAATGAAATTCCAAAAAACCTTGCCCCCTGAGATTGAGAAGGAGGAAAAGGTGCTCGTGATCCCAGAGTCCATTCACCATCATCCTGGATGTCCTTCCTGGTACAACATAATGGGGGTAAAAGGGATAGTAATTGGGGCTGGGGATATAGCTCAGTGGGTAGAGTGCTTGCCTTGCAAGCACAAGGCCCTGCGTTCGATCCCCAGCACCTCAAAAAAAAAAAAAAAAAAGTAATTGGAAAAGAAGAAATAAGGCGTCATAAGACGTCATCCATTTTGCAGATGACATGGTATATATGTAGAAAGAAAAAAAAGAAATTATTAGACTTAACATGTGAGTTTAGTGAGATTGTTAATTTAACATGGTTTGTATATAAAATCAGTTGGCATAAGTTAAATTGTATTTCTAGATCCGGCAAAAAAATGTAGAAAATGAATTTTAGTGATATAATTTATAATAGCATCCAAAAGTCAAATACCTATAAACTTAAAGAAAGATGTATGATAATTATACACAGAAAACTGTAAGATATTATTGAGAGAAACTAAAGAAGATCTAAGTATACCATGTTCATGGACCAGAAAATTCAATATTATCACTTCTCCTCAAACTGACCTATGTATTTCATATCATCCCAGTCAGTCTCAGCAGTGTGTCTCTGTGTGTGTGTGTGTGTGTGTGTGTGTGTGTGTGTGAGAGAGAGAGAGAGAAAGAGAGAGAGAATGAGAATGAATAAAGGAGAAAACTATGATTGTCCCAACATATGCACAAAAAGCATCCAGCTAAAATTTATATTGAAATGCAAAATGTCAAGCATATCTGGGGCTGTCATAAGGAAGAACGAAGCTGAAAGGCATAGTTCCATGGGTCAGGTCTCACTATCAACATGCATAATGGAGACAGTCTAGTATTGGTGTCAGGATAGACCCACGGGATGGGATAGAGTTCAGAAAAATGTACATGCACATATAGTTGATTGATTTCCAAAAGTGGGGGAAATCAATCAGTGGTGTTGTCAACTAGATATTCACATAAGAAAAGATAGGGAGCCCCTCTTCATCTTTACACTGTTCTTAACTGATTAGTTCAAGATTGGGTGTAGGTCAATATGCAAGTAATTAAAACATTGGAAAGTAGAGCTTGGAAACCAACAGTAGAAAAAAAAAATGTTCTTTCCTTCTGTCCTCCACCAAGAGTCCCCCAGCTTCAGCTTGGTATGGCTGATTGAATCTACAGTGTGTAATAGGTCAGTACTCCTGATGAATGATATCCAAATTTCTTTTTTTTTTCCTAGGGAAATTTGGCACTGGGATTCAGTCCTATTTTTCCTTCTTACGGTTCCTGGTGTTGCTGAATTTGGTGATATTTCTGATCATCTTTACGCTGGTCTTGCTCCCTATCTTGCTGACCAAATACAAAATCACCAACAGCACCTTTGTGCTTATTCCATTCAAAGATATGGGTGAGTTTAAGGCCTGGTTTACCATGATGCATGTTCTTTTTACTGTGAACTCACTATAGTGCATCCTTTATTAGGAATCTTCATTCCAAGTCTTAGGTGACTGTATTAGTCAGGATGAATGAGATTGTGCTGCAGAAACAAATGACCCCATAACCCTCAGTGCCTGATAACTACAAAAGGTTTATTTCTTACTCACCATTCATATCCATCTTGGGTTGGTAGTCTACACTCTGGAGCCCAATCTGATAGGGCTGCCTCTACCTGGGCATGGTCACTGTGGCTCAGGGAAAAAGATCCATGGCTCAGGGAAAAGGTACTGGCTCCTGATGCTTCTGCTTGGAGATGATACGTGGCCATATTTCTGCCTTATCTCATTGGCTAAAGCAAGACACTCCAGAGTTCATCAGGGCATTTGCAAGGAGCAATGCAGGGTAGGAAAGTGGAATATTTAGCAATCATAATGTAACCTCCTCCATGACTTTGAGATTTTAGTCTCTGTTAAGGATAATGCCCAAGATCTTCATTCCTTTAACAAATGTTCCTTGAGCACCTGCATGTGCTGGAGGAGAGCTAATTTCCTGGGGCTCAGCAGACACTTGCTGTCCGCATCCACAGCACTCGCCTGCCCTGGCAGTACCTGGGTTTTAAGAAATTAAACACACGACGAAGTATATAACAAGAATCTGGTCCTGGGGGAAGGGAAAGAGTAGGGTGATGTAAGGTTGAACAGCAGGACAGTGGAGGTGGAAGGGTCCCCAGATTCCTCTTTGATCCTCACCTGCGGGGTGAGGAGGAAGCAACCATTGAAGAACAAGTAGAACCTTCAGGTAGAGGAAAATCATCGCCAAAGCTCAGAGCTGGAAAATAAGTAGCATCTTAGAGAAGCTCAGAGCCTGGTGTGGCCAGCGGCTAAGCTCTCCTGCAAAGGGCTGGGTAGGAAGTACTCTAGACATCATGAGCCCTGTGGTCGCTGCTGTGTCTGGTTTTTTCTTTTCTTTCTTTTTTTTTTTTTTTTTTTTTGCCTGTTATGCCTGCTGACCCCTCCCCTCGGGGCCATAGATGGTGTGTAATGCATGGGTGTGGCCAGGTTTCAACAACTCCTTATTAAACCGCCAACTGGCTGCATTTGGCCCACGGCCACAATTTGCTGACTTCTGGGCTGGAGGGTGGTGGATGAGGAAGGGAGTGACTGGCACCTCACTCCATCTTCCTTACTCAAGAGAGTGGTCACGGCTCCACTGTCTATTCTACGGTGCTCATGCAGCCCTTTGAGCACCTTATACACCCAACTGCCATTTGTCCTTCTCTGCCATTGGGTGGTGGGCTTTTCAAGGGCAGGAAATGCCTCATTCATCTTTTTATCCGCAACATCTCTCTGGAGCACAGTGATGAAGAAAGGTTTGTTGAGTGAATCAACAGACACATGTGTGTTAGAATTCTAAGATAGGAGAGCTGGAATTGGCCTTGGGGGGAACCAATTCAACGCCTTTATTTTAACAAAGGGAGGTGGTAGATTGGGTTATTTCCCCCGATTTGTCACTTTCCAGTAATTGTGACTTTATAGTGACTCTCACAGTGTGTAGTGACTTCCTCCCACCCCATTGTTATTGACCTTGGCTGCAGGTGTTGTTGTGTCTAACGAAGTGTTGACTTGACATGTCCTCTTGTGTTTGGCTGGCCTTGTGTCCCTGTGCTATACCATGAGAAAGGTATGTCACAGGTGCACCTTGCCTCTTCAGCTCTGGCCCCAGGGTTGGTTGTGTGGAATAGACCTGAGCCCATCAAAAGCCCAGCCTAAATCAGCTGAATGAACTCCAGCTGCAAGCCCATGAGTGAGAAGATAAACTTGACTTTTTCAGTCACTGAGATTGTGAGATCATTTGTTAATGCAGCGATAGCTGACTGATGCAGCAGAGAGTTAGTTGTCCAAGCATAAGGTGTGTCCCTAAAACTGGTGCTCAAATTTTGCTGAATAACTATACATACATAAATGTGTATTTTAAAATGAAACTGGTGATACACATGTAAAAATCTTATATATCAGATGTGCTTAAAATGGGATAACAGTGCTATCAATCATATCTCAAAGCATGTACTCACGTGAACACTGAAACACAAAACACACAAGCAGAACATGTTCTAAATGTGAACTCTCATGCAAAAACATACAGAGAAGACATATGGCCCCAAAGGTTAGGGAGAAGAGTGAAGGAACTGCTAGAAAGAGAAGTCAAAGAGACCTGGGGATATAGCTCAGTTGGTAGAGTGCTTGCCTCGCAAGCACAAGGCCTTGGGTTCAATCCCCAGCACCACAAAAAAAAAAAAAAAAAAAAAAAAAAATCAAAGAAAATAAAAATAAATGTTACTGTATTAGATGCTTTGGGTTCAGAAATAGAAACAAAATCAGAAATGTATGAACACATCCATGTACAGATGTGCAAATAGAGGAGATATATTTAAATATATATGGTTACATACTGATAGACACAAATGGCACCAGAGGAGTCACAGAGACCGCTGACTGGTTCCACTGATGTCCTTGCTTGTGTGTCTTGCAGATATCCAGTGTACGATATACCCGATAAGTAGCTCTGGACTCATTTACTTCTACAGTTACGTCATAGACTTGCTTTCTGGCACTGTGAGTATATAACCCGGCCCTTCCTCTGGACCTTCAGAATGCTAGAAGTGGGTTGATGGAACGCTCTGTTTCCTGCGTGTCTGCAGTGAGAAGCGAACACAGGTGTGGACACTGGAACCAGAGCAAGAGGCAGGGTTTGTGGTAACCTCAGGGGCAGGAGAGCCTGCCACCCGGCTCCTGCTCGAACCCACAGGAAGTATTGTCTCTGCCACCTTCATGAGGACCTGCAACACGAACCTGAGTCCCCCCACAGAGAGAAGGTTCCGTGAGAACGAGCCTGGATAGAGTCGATCGATCTCTCAGACACTGAAAAACCTAGAGTGTGTGGCTGGAGGTTGGGGCTCCTCTATCCGGAAACTGCATTCAGAAATGTGTGATGCTCAGACTCAGCACATGGGCACGTCACGTACACAGGGGCACCTGCTCATCACGTGCACACACACTGCACACGTGTGGACACACAGATCCCTTGACATTCCTTGCACATTTATCGATCCCAGCTCAGCCTCCTCTGCTCCAGATGAAATAAACCTTACATTTCCAGGCCCTGTGCACTTCTGCCCTGTAGGTTTCATGTAGCTGGACGAGATTCTGTGGTCTGTGTGCCCAGGCTTTGGGAGAGGAGGAGAGAATATGTACTTGGTTTCTATTGAAAGATTTACTGAATTACTTAGAGAATCTGGTACTGCATGGTTGTCCTGAGAATTAATGTAGAGAGAGTGAAAGTACCTTCCCCAGGGGCAGCGGACCTTCCACACCATGGTTTGCAGTCTTCTTGATCTTTATGCATTTAATGGTCTTTTTTTTTTTTAATACTGGGATTAAGCCCAGTGGCACTTAACCACTGAGCCACATCCCCAGCTCTTTTTTAAAATTTTATTTAGAGACAGGATCTCGCTGAGTTGCTTAGGGCCTTGCTAAGTTGCTGAGGCTGGCTTTGAACTCGTGATCCTCCTGCCTCAACCTCCTGAGCTGCCGAGATTATCAGCGCACTGAATGGTCTTGCTCACTGTTTCAGGGTGTGGATTTTCACATCCCCTATTGATGGACATCAGGTTGCCTCCGTTTTTCCCCCGGGTAAACGATGCCGTGGTGAACATCTGCCAGCTGCCTGTAGTACTTCTGCCTTCTATGTACATTTTCTTCTTCCCTCACCTGGTGTTTCCCTGCCATTCAAGGAGGTATCTGAGGTGTTCAATCATTCACACCTTAAGAAGACAGACTCTTCTGTGCTGTTCTTTGCAAAGGATACCTTTGGGGTTTAAAGATAAATTATTATTTTACGTTTGGTTTCTGCAGCGCTTTGGTAATGCTAGGCAAGGCCTCTACCATAGAGCTATACCCCCACCCATCTTTTTTGGGAGGGTACCAGGCGTTGAACTCAAGGGCACTTAACCACTGAGTCACATCCCTAGCCCTATTTTGTATTTTATTTAGAGACAGGGTCTTGCTGAGTTGCTGAGGCTGGCTTTGAACTCGTGATCCTCCTGGCCTCAGCCTTCTGAGCCTCTGGGATTACAGGCATGTGCCACAGTGCCCAGCCCCACCCCTGTTCTGGTTTATTTTTTATAACAGCTTTATTGAGAAAACATTCACTTGCTATATAATTCTGTCATTTCATACTTACAGTTTAATGGTTTTCGGTATGTTCAGAGGTATGCTGTGATCCCCAACAGCCAACTTTAGAACCTTTTCATTACCTCAAAGAGAAAGCCCCTGCCGGTTAACTATTACCTCCCAGTCCCCTAACCAGCCCTGAGCAGTTGTTAATCTATCTCTTAAATGCCTAATTTGGACATATCCTATAGATGGAATCTGCCCAGTGGTACTGTTTGCCTGGCATTCACAAGGTCCTGGGTTCAATCCCCCAGGACTGCAAAAAAAATAACATTGAAAATAAAAATAAAATAAATAAAAAAATAAAAATAAATAAATAAAAAATAAAGTAGATGGAATCATATAAAACGTGGCCTTTTGTGAATGGCCTCTTTCACTTAGTGTAACATTTTCAAGGTGCATGCAGGCAGCAGATGTCAGCTCTCTGTTCCTTTTTGTGTTGCAGTATCCTGTTGCAGGCTCTGTATATGTAGGACTGCATCTTGTGCCTCTGCTCTTGATGGGCATTTGAGTCGTTTCCATCTTTCAGCTGCTGTGAACGGTGCTGCCATTGTATGGACATATGCATTCATTTCTCTTGGGTAGACACCCAAGGAGTGGAACCACTGGGTCCAAGGGTAACCCTGGGTGTGGCATCTTGAGGAGCTACCACTCTGCCAATGACCCTACATTATTTTGCATTCTTCCCAGCAGCACATGAGAGTTCCAGTTTCTCCATGTCCTTATCAATGCTTGTCGTTATCTAACCTTCTCATTATAGCTATTGTAGTGTGTGTGCAGTGATATCTCTTTGTGGTTTTGGTTTTTATTTCTCTAATGACTAATAATGCTGAGCATCCTTCCAGGAGCTTATTGGCCATTTCTGTATCTTTTTTTGATAAGTGTCTATTTGGATTCTTTGCTGGTTTTAAAACTGGGTTATCTGCCTTTTGATTGTTGAGTTATGAGTTCTTTATATATGTTAGGTACAACTCCTGAAGCATACATGTTTTTAATTTGGATGATAAATTAACATTATTTTTGTCTTTTTCTTTTATTGCTTGTGCTTTTGGTGTCCTTAAACATTCATTGCTATATCTAAGGCATGAGGATTTTAATTTATTTTTACTGTGGCAAACACATAGCATAAGAATAGACACGTACATCAATGGCATTGAACTGGAGTCCAGAAATGAATCAACATATCTACAGCCAATTGATTTTTTTTTTTAATTTACTGTCTTAAACATTTTTAAGTGTATAATGCAGAAGGGTCAAGGTTATCCACATTGTTGCACACAGATCTCTACAGCTTTCTTACCTAGCAAATCTGAAATTCTATATTCATTGAACAATTCTCCCTTCTCCCTCCCCCAGGTCCCTGGCATCCACTATTCTACTTTGTGTATCTGTGAAGTTGACTCTCTAGAGACTGCATATGAGTGGGAATCCTACAGTTCTTGTCTTTCTGTGACTGGATTGTCTCACTTAGTATAATGTCCTTAAGATTTGTGCAAGTTGTAGTATGTGATAGGATTTCCTGCCTTCTCAAGGCTGAGTTGTATTGCATTACTATAGTTTCTTTAGTTATGAGGAGTCAGTTCTCTGTTGTCTTCTAAACATTTTATAGTTTGGGCTCTTTCCTTTAGTTTTTTGGTCCATTTTAAGCTAATTTTCCTATGCAATGTGAGGTTGAGGTTCAACTTCATGTTTTGGCCTGTGACTATCTTGTGGTCTCAGTATGAAAAGACTGTTGTTCCCCTTATCAAAAAAAAAAAAAAAAAAAAAAAGCTGGGCGTGGTGGCGCATGCCTGTAATCCAAGCGACTTGGGAGGCTGAGTCAGGAGGATCGCGAGTTCAAAGCCAGCCTCAGCAACTTAGTGAGGCCTTAAGCAACTCAGTGAGACCTTGTCTCTAAATAAAATACAAAATAGGGCTGGGGATGTGGCTCAGTGGCCGGGTGTCCCTGAGTTCAATCCCTGGTTCCAAAAAAAAAAAAAATTCGATTGGCTGTAGATATGTTGATTCATTTCTGGACTTTAGTTCAATGCCATTGATGTACGTGTCTGTTCTTATTGCCAGTGCCACGCTGTCTTGGTCACTGTTGCTTTGCGGTAAGTTGAGAATTTGGAACATGTGAGTCCTCCAGTTTTCTTTCTTCCTTTTTCAAGGTTGTTTTGGCTCTTCTGGGTCTCTTGCAACTCCATATGAACCTTAAGATCGGCTTTCCAATTTCTACAAAGAAGCTAGCTGGGGTTCTCATAGGGTTTCTGTTGTATCTGTGGATCCTCTTATAGAGTATTGTTGTGGATCTTCTGATCCATGAACATGGGATGTTTTCCTGTTTATTTTGATTTTAAGGTTTTTTTTTTTTGGAACCAGGGATTGAACTCAGGGACACTCGGCCACTGAGCCACATCCCCAGCCCTATTTTGTATTTTATTTAGAGACAGGGTCTCACTGAGTTGCTTAGGGCCTCGCTAAGTTGCTGAGGCTGGCTTTGAACTCGCGATCCTCCTGACTCAGCCTCCCAAGTCGCTTGGATTACAGGCGTGTGCCACCACGCCCGGCCGATTTTAAGGTTTTTTCAACCATTATTTCTAGTATAAAATTTGCAATTCTATTAAATTTATTATTTTTGATGCTGTGACACATGGAACTGTTTTCTTAATTTGTTTTGAATGATTCCTCTGGTTATTGTTATGCTCAAGTTTTGTCAATGCCTTATTCCCCAGACACTAACTGAGTACCTTCTGTTCTTTTGGGGCTTTTCTAATGTCTAGGGATATAGCTATGAACAAAGACACTGATCTTGAGTCAGAAACTACTCTTCTGGTTGCCGGTGCTGAGCTCACTAGGCTGACTTCTTGTCCTTGACTTGATTTCAGGGTTTCTTGGAGGAGACCAGCCTCTTTTATGGACATTACACCATTGATGGTATAAAATTTCAGAACTTCACCTATGATTTGCCCCTGGCTTACTTGATAAGCACAATTGCCTACCTGGCCCTCAGCCTCCTTTGGATAGTGAAAAGGTAAGCTACATTTTCTTTCTTTCTTTTTTTTTTTTTGTACTGGGATTGAACCCAGGGATACTCCATCACTGAGCCACATCCCCAGCCCTATTTTTGTATTTTATTTGGAGACAGGGTCTTACTGAGTTGCTTAGGGCCTTGCTAAGTTGCTGAGGCTGGCTTTGAACTCGTGATCCTCCTGCCTCAGCCTCCCAAGTGCTGGGATTACAGGCGTATACCACCGCACCTGGCCAGTTGCATTTTCTTTGAATTACTCTTCGTCACTGGAGTCTCTTAGAGCTCTATGAACTCTGGAAACCATTGCCCAAAAGATGAGTAGAGTTCAGGGGTCATTGTTGTGGGGAAGACCTGGAGGAAACGGAAGTCAGGATTGGGGAGCTGGAGTAGCAGCCCGGAGTTCTTCAGTTGTTCTGAACACACCTGGCAATTCCACGTCCATTGGATTGCAAATGCCTGAAACCCAACTCTGGCTAACTGGGACATAGGGGAGTTGAGTGGCATCTTGAGAACCAAGGAAGGTAAGAAATTCAATTATAGGAAGGACAGAGACACAGCTATTGCCTAGGAACAGTGTCAAAAGCAAGGGTTCACTCATCTTTGGGTTTCTTGTGTGGTGGCAGCTTGCTTAAGTGGTGAGAGATAGGGTGTCTCAGTTTCCACTGATCTAGGCCTCCCTGGGCCACAGGTGTAGGAATTCTTGGAAGAGACTTCTTGCCCCTTTTTCATTCAGGTGCCTAATTGTAACCCTCCATTTGTGGCCATTTGTAGGCAGACTATCTATAATGGGCCACCTGTTGATTCAGGTGTCCAGAACTCTCACCCATCCTCTGTGGCCAAGGGGGTTGGGGCTGTATGACAACATGACATTTCCCAAGTGGCTTAGAGAGAGCAATTCCCCAGAAAAGACAAGATTAGGGTCTGCGGTTGTGGCTCAGTGGTAGTGTGCTTGCCTGGCATATGTGAGGCCATGGGTTTGATCCTTAGCACCACATAAAAATAAAATAAAGGTATTGTGTCCATCTACAAAAAAAATTAAATGCTTTTTAAAAAAAGAGAGAGGACTATTAATTTCTTTAGTTATTTTAATAAACAACTGTCCCATAGGTGTAATGGTCCAAACACAATAGAAATGTATTTCTGGAGCCCTCATGGGATTTACTTAATTAAACAATCTCAGGGTATGAAATCATCTAGGAATGTACATTTTGGGAAAGCACCTCAGGTGGTTCTGATGTAAATTCTTTGCTGTGATTCTTTGGCAGAATGATCGATCACAGTCATTCCGTCCATGTCTGCTATTCTCATGCCTCCCTAGCAAATCCTAAAAAATACCTGTTTCATCTTCAAGGACTGTGTATAGTATTTGGTGTGTTTATGTCATCAAGTGCCAACGTGTATTTTTTTCCATGAAAGCATTCAATTGAATAGAAATTACGAAATAGGGCTGGGATAGGACTCAGTCGGTAGAGTGCCTGCCTTGCAAGCACAAGGCCCTGGGTTTAAACCCCAGCACCGCAAAAAATAAAAAATAAAAATAATTATGAAATGTGCAACAGAATTGCATTTGGTTTAAACAGGTGCTCATTAAATATTTGCCTTATTTTCTATTTAAATCATTTATTTATTCATTTATCTCTCATTTATCTAAAGTATGGTGCTGACATTGTGGATATAAATGTGGTGAGACAGCCAGGATACCTACCTTCAAGGAATTTAAAACTTAGAGTAATGGACTATAAACAATAAACAGATAAATAAGTGAATTGCAGATTAGGTTCGTTGCTGTGAAGGAAATAAATAAAAAGGACCAATTTGAAGTGGGGATCACAACTTTATATGAGGAAATAAGGGATCACAGGGCATTTGAACTGAAATCTGAAGGATGATATGTTAGTCAGTTTTCCCTTACTGTGAAAAAATACCTGGGATAGCTTAAAAGCTTGAAGCTTATTTTGGCTCATGGTTGCAGAGGTTTTGGTCCATGGTTGTTCGACCCTCGTACTTTGAGTCTTTGGCAACACAGTACATCATGGCAGGACCATGTGGTGATCAATGACCTAACTTCCTTCGAGTGGGCCCCACCTCTTCAGGTTCCACCTCCCAATAGCTCCAGAGGCTTGGGACCAAGCCTTTAACATACGAGCTTCTGAGGGACACTCGGAATCCAAATTATAGCAGATGGGATGGAGTCAGCCATGGGAAGAATCAAAGAACCCTGGAAAGAGTAAGTGGAACTTCCAAGTTCCAAGGCTCTGAGGCAAGAGGAGGGATTCATGTGTTTTTGGCAGAAAAGAAAACCATTGCAGTTTTATAAAACAGTGCCCACAAGGGAGGAGAGATGGCCAAACTAGATCATGTAGCATCTATGGGCTATACCAAGAGTTGGACGTTACTCAAAGTAGAAGATGCACAAAAGTTACTAGAGGTATAAAATCTATACTGGATGATAGAAGTTACTAGATGTGCAAGAGAAAATTATTTTCAACAGTGATATACTTCGTTAGCTGTGATGTATATTTAGGAATGGTCCAAAACTCTACCATATCAAAATGGGCCAAAATACAGCCGTGTCTAATTTCTTAGATTTTAGATGAAGCTGATTTGTGGGCCTGCATTTTGCTGCTGCTGTTGTAAGGAGGTTGTTTGTGTTTGGGGGTCAGATCGGTGGAAGGGTTCAAAATCAACCTGATTCGGAGTGAGGAGCACTTTCAGAGTTACTGCAACAAGATCTTTGCTGGCTGGGACTTCTGCATCACCAACCAGAGCATGGCGGACCTGAAGCACAGCAGCTTGCAATATGAGCTCCGAGTGAGTGCTGCCAGGTTTCCCCTGGGGGGTCCCCATCAGCCAGGTCAGGCCTTGGGAGCTTTTAGAGGCACCTGTCTTAATGCTTAGCACACTTCCCCTCTGTCATTATCATGGCTTTTGGCAGCAAATGGCTCATCAGGGTTGATTGCCTTGAACCCACGCAGAGGTTCTGGTGAATAGGGGCTGGGAAGGGAGCCAAGGCCATGCAGTGGGTGTCTTTCCTCCACCTCCTACTCTCTTACACTGTTATTTCCTCACTTGATGAGAACCTATCGTAAATGTTGCTTGTGCCAAAGAAATGGGACTAGGAGGGAATGCAGTAAGGATAAGGGTAGAGTGGAGAGATTATGAAAAAGCACAAGAGAATTTCCAAATTAAGGAGAGAAGGAGTAATAAAGAACATTTTGGTAAAATCCACCAAAAAATGGAGTTGGGGACAAGCAAAACCAAAAGCTTAATAAGGTGAGGGGGGAAGGAATCAAATGGAATGTATTATTTCTTACACTAAATGTGAACAGATCAAATTTTCCTATTAAAATCAGAGACTACCAGATTGATCTAAAAAAATAGCAGCTACCTATGTGCTGTTTAAAGAAATGACACTATATGTGTGAGCAATGTCATTAATAAATTAATAGTGTAGTTTACATATTTATTACAAAGCCTAATTGCGATCTTACATAGGAGGCTCTACCTTGATATTGACCATTGATAGACATAAAATCTAGTGGGGCTTAGTCTGGGAAGTTATCTTCAGGGATGTGAATATTTAAAGGAAGTCTTAAAGATGGGTGCGGAGGGTATCAACATATCCACCCCCAAATGCCTCTTTGTCCTGGTGCTCACAAATGAGCTTTCCCTGGTCCTCAGGCAGATCTGGAGGAGGAAAGAATACGGCAGAAAATAGCAGAAAGGACCTCAGAGGAAACGATCCGCATTTACTCTTTGAGACTGTTTTTGAACTGTATTGTTCTGGCTGTTTTGGCGGCATGTTTCTATGCAATCTACATAGCAACTATCTTCTCTCAAGAACACATGAAGAAAGTAAGTACCAACTTGCACTCTGGGTGCTCTGGTTGGGCATTATGTGAAGTGCAAACCTGTGTGGTAGATAGACACCCACATCCTATCTGTATACACATGGAGATTGAAGTTTGGCTGATGGAGAACTGAAAAGCAGAGGTGATCAATGTCCACTTCTTTTTTTTTTTGGAACTGGGGATTGAACTCAGGGGCACTCAGCCACTGAGCCACATCCCCAACCCTATTTTGTATTTTATTTAGAGACAGGGCCTCACTGAGTTGCTTAGGGCCTTGCCTTTGGTGAGACTGGCTTTGAACTCACCATCCTCCTGCCTCAGCCTTCCGAGCTGCTGGGATTACAGGTGTGAGCCACCGTGCCCAGCTCAATGTCCACTTTTTTAAAAAGGTATTTTTAGTTGTAAATGGACATAATTCCTTTATTTTATTTATTTATTTTTATGCAGTGCTGAGGATCAAACCCAGTACCTCACATGTGCTAGGCAAGCACTCTACCACGGAGCTACAACCCCAGCCCTCAATGACCACTTCTAAGAGAAATTTTAGAAAGCATGTAAAGTTGTTTTTGAGATACCCGTTCTTCCAGAAATTCACAACATTCAAATTCAGACCAAACTGCTTGCATTTTATCTCACTCCTCTGCTTACTAGCTGCAGCCTCAGTTTACCTAAAACTGTGGTGGTTTTTAAAAATCCAGGTTGAGCTGGGCACGTCGGTGCAAATCTCTAATCCCACCTACATGGGAGGCTGAGGAAGGAGGATCTCAAATTTGAGGTCAGTCTGGAAAACTTTGAGACCCTGTCTCAAAATAAAATTAAAAAGTCTGGGGGTGTGGCCAAGAGGCAGAACACTCCTGGGCTAAGTCCCTTAATAACACACACACACACACACACACAATCCAAAATCCAAGTTGGTCTAGTGGCTCTGCTTTGTGAATTGATCATCAGGGCCCAGTAGCCCAGTAGCTCCACCATCCCCGGGGTGTGGCCTTCCTCTGTATGTCCAGATAGCTCACCACCACCTCCACATTCCATCCAGAGGGAATGGGGAGAAGGAGCTGAGCAGGGTACAACTTCAGGGTCACGACCTGGAGTTGGACTTAAAACTTCCACTCATATATCTTGGCCAGAGTTGAGTCACATGGCTGTGCCTAGCTCCAAGAAAGGCTAAACAATTCAGGGTGTGTTTTTTTTCCCTTTTGGTACTGGGGATTGAACCCAGAGGCCCTTTACCACTGAGTCACATCCCCAGCCCTTTTTGGTTTTTAAATTGAGACAGGGTCTCACTAAATTGCTGAGGCTGGCTTCAAACTTGTGATCCTCCTGCCTCAACCTCCCGAGTCACTGGAATGACAGGTGTGTGCCACCATACCCTGCTGCGATTTAGTGTGTATCCTGGATAGCTGCCACCTGCTCAGTGGCTAAGTAATCTGTTACTGTGGAAGAAGGAGAGAATGGCGGTGCAATTCAATTAGCACTGCATCCTTGAAAATACTTTAAATCCAGAGCATATGGATTTTTTAAAAGTACTTTTCCTTAGTACGTCCAATCGAGTTCATTTTTCTTCCAGGATGGCGCTGGGTATCTGTTTGAACACCAAAGGAAGGAGATGGCTGGTGTTGACAGGCCGTGTCGAAGGGCAAAGCTGTTCTGTTTGCCCGACATGCATAGCTGAGTTTTTCCAGTTCATTCCTGTTGCCATTTCTTTTATTATATTACTGATCAACACACTTTATTATCTTCTCAGGAAATCGACAAGATGGTGTTTGGAGAGAACCTCTTGATACTGTACCTGCCCTCCATTGTGATCACGCTGGCCAATTTTATCACCCCCATCATCTTCGCTAAGATCATCCACTACGAGGACTACTCCCCAGGTTTTGAGATCCGGCTGACCATTCTTAGGTAATTGCCTAACTGAGGGCTTGCCCCACACGCCACTCACCTGCCCGTGGCAGACATTACCAATCAATCATGGCACATTTTCCTCCCAGCTGGTGGGTCCTCCTTAATCTTCATGAAGGAATGAATCTGTGCACACCATGAAATCTCTTTGACTTCAGAGTCTACCTAACCAGCACTGTCCCTTCAGTCCACATATTGCATATTTTGACAGCTGGGGGGACAGGGTGGGACCCTGGGAAGAGGCATTGCTGGGAATGTGTCAGAATTGACAGGTTTACATAAGGCAGAGTCTGCTGAGGTCACTCAAATGAGCAGAGAGGGCAGGCAGCAGGGAGGGCTTGGCAACATGTGAGAGTTTTTCTTTTGCTTCTCAAAACACCTGAGATTGCATTTGCAATATCCAAAAACTATATTTTGGAAATTTTCAAACGAGATGAATGGCGTCCTGAGCACCCATCTGCCCATTGGTAGCTTCAGCCCTTCCCAACCTTTTCCCCGTCCTGCTTCACCCCCTGCCTTACTTCAGCTCAATTATTTTAAGCCAGTCTCAGAGGACACGTCCTGTGGCTTCACCTGTGAGCACTCAGCAACCCTCCCGGTGAGGAAGACTGGGTTTAATGTCAGCATCATGCACCGCCTGAAGCTGGGCCAGTCTCCCTGGTGGAGCATGGACACCTTGTTCACGCGGGTCTGCGTGGGGCTTGTGGGCCGCTTGCTTTGTCAGGCTGTGTGGTCCCACGTATGCCCTTAAGAATTCCTCCTCCCCGCTCTGCCCTTGACTCGCGGGCTCATTTGTGCTGTCAGATGTCACCTGTTTCTGAGTTTTATTGGTGTCTGATCACGGTGTGCTCCCTGGGGCCTCCCGGGCCCAGAGTCTCCGTGAGCTGCTGCGTGGACAGTTTCCATCAGCCCTGTTCCACTTTCTGTTAGGGAAGCCTCCCTGGTGGTGCAGGGTGTCCCCACCTGTCACATCTCCCTGAAGGCACACGTCAGGCGGGACCCTGCATAGGAATGAAGGAAGTGAGCAGGTGGAGGGTCTGGGTCTGCTCTTTACCTGCCCCCCAAGTTTTTTGTTTCTATTTAATTTAATTACAAATCAAATAGTAGATAAGTGTCCTAAAAAGAGAGAGAGAGAAAATTCTCTCTTGCCTCCCATGCATCCAGGTCTTCCAGACGGCCCCTGGGAACAGCCAGGACACTAGGCCATCCATCCATCAGTTCCTGCAGTTTGTACCGACATTTTTTTTAACTTTGAGCAATAGGATCACGTCTGTGTGATACTCTATAGTTAGCTTTTTTCCCTCCCCGCTCTGTCAAATGTCCCTTGGAGCCGGTACGCAGAAGATGCGATTCCTTCTTTTCAGGGATGTGCCCGTGTGTGACTGCCTCACTAAGGAATTAGGAGCTCCCATCTTTCCCATCTTTTTTTCCTGCCTTTAAAAAAAATAGTAGTAAATTCTATATGGCATCAAAGTTACCATTTTAACATGTGCAATTCAGTGGCATCAAGGACATTGCCATCATCACCGTCCATCTCCAGAACCTCGTGTTCGTGCGCAGATGGCCTGTGTCTGGGCAGGGTGGCGCACATCTGTAATCCCAACAGCTTGGGAGGCTGAGGCAGGAGGACTGCAAGTTTGAGTCCAGCCTCAGCAAATGAGCAAGACCCTGTCTCAAAATAAAAATAAAAATAACTAGGGGTGTAGCTCAGTGGTCAAGTGCCCCTGGGTTCAATCTCCAGTACCAAAAAATAAATGCATATATAAAAGGTGACCTCGGGCTTCTCTCGTCCAGGTCGTCTCAGCCTGCCCGCCCTGAGGCCCTGCTCACCCTTCTTCTCTTCTCCTTCCTGAAGGTGTGTCTTCATGCGACTGGCCACCATCTGTGTGCTGGTGTTCACCCTGGGCTCCAAGATCACATCCTGTGATAACGATACCCTGTGTGAACTCTGTGGCTACAACCAGAAGCTCTACCCGGTGAGCCACGGGGGCAGCAGCAACCTGCTGGATGGGGGCGTCCCTTGGCCAGAGAGTCGTGGTCAAGATTGCAGCCCGTAGCCTGGGCTGGGCTCACAGCTTCCCGTAGCCACGGCTGGGCGCACAGCTGCACCTCTTTCTAACTACAGCCCTGAGGCAGATCTGCCCCTTGCCTGGCACGTTCAGGGGCTTGAAAACCCCAGCCTGTGCTGGAGCCCATGGGCAGCAGGCTCTGGAGACGGAGTGGGCCTGGGAAGGGGTCTGGCAGTCTGCATCCCTCTGCCCCTGACCATCTCTCAGTGTCCCTTGTCCTTTTTGGTTCTAGTGCTGGGAGACCCAGGTTGGGCAGGAAATGTACAAGCTGATGATCTTCGACTTCATCATCATCTTGGCGGTGACCATCTTTGTGGATTTCCCAAGAAAGTAAGTGAGGGATCCCCTCCCATACCTCGCCAGACCCCCCTCTCACAGCCTCTCCCTACAGGGTGATGAGTGACTCCCCAGCCCCCAGGGCACTGCAAACCAGGGAGCTGGTTGAGGCCCTTGCTCTGCTACCTGCCCCTTCTACAGGCGCCACCTGTAGAGAGCAGGAATAGTTCTGAGTCTTCCCTGAGCCGCCTTCCAGCTGGCAGCTCGGCCAGAGCTCCATGGGTGCAGACCCCAGGCTGCGTGGAGGCTGGGTTTCCTGCTGTAGCTTCCAGCCCCAGCACTGCTTCTTGCTAGTCACGTGACCTTGGACTTGCACCTGCTTCCCACCTGTGATACTGGGGGTGGAAGAAGGACCCCAGTCGCACCTTGCTGTGAGGGTGAGGTGAGACCCCTGAGAACCTCCACGGCCCCAAACCCAATAGAACATTCACTTGGTCATGGTGACTTTCGTGACTGCATTACCATTTTTTTTTAAATAATTTTTTAGATGTTGATAGACCTTTATTTTATTCATTTATTTATATGTGGTGCTGATAATTGAACCCAGTACTTCACACATGCTAGGCAAGTACTCTACCACTGAGCCACAACTCCAGCCCCCTGCATTACCATTTTTATTGTTCTTAGTATCTTCTGAACTCAGGGGTATCTTTGTTCACTTAACCACACATGCAGAAAATTCTGGCTTGGGCCAGAGGTCCAGTGAGACCTTAAAAATGAATATTAAAAAAAAAGAAACTTTGAAAAAAAATCAATTATAATAGAAATATGTACTTGTTAAAAATTAAACAAATATAGAAGTCTAGAGAATATGGGAGTTGGTTTTTTTTTTTTTGGAACCAGCAATTGAACTCGGGGGGCACTCCACCACTGAGCCACATCCCTAGCCCTATTTTGTATTTTATTTAGAGACAGGGTCTCACTGAGTTGCTTAGCGCCTTGCCCTTGCTGAGGCTGGCTTTGAACTCGCGATCCTCCTGCCTCAGCCTCCTGAGCTGCTGGGATTACAGGCATGTGCCACCATACCCAGCTTACATGGGAGTTTTTTTTCACCATTGTGCTCCCTGTTTCCCCTGTCTTACCCTCTGCTCTGAGGTAGATGGAGCAGTTCTAACATATAAAAACTCCTATCTGCTGAAGTGTGTGTGTACCTCTACACAGTCTTTGTTTGTTTTTCTTTGTCAGTACTGGGGATTGAACCCCAGACCTTGTGCGTGCTAGGCAAGCGCTCCTCCACGGAGCTCCATCCCAGCCTAGGCGCATAGCCTTACTTGGAGGAAATCTTTGCTTCCCCGTAAAGGGATCCCATTTCACCCACACGGGCCTGGGTCTTGCTCCCACTTCCCAGCCCTCATGCAAACGAAATAGCATGAATGAAGTCCCCTGTGAGGCACATGGAATTTCCTCGTCCGTTTCAAAGAACGTACATTTCACTGTGTCCATGGCTTGTCATGTATAAAGCCAGCCCCTCTGATGGGATTCGGTTGTTTCTGGTGCCTTTGCTGATGCTTAGCTCTGCTGCCGTGAGCAACTGTGTGTGTTCATCTCAGGTCCTGGACCTGGGGTGTCTATAGGAAGCTTCACATCCTGGGGAGTGGCGTTGCTGGGTGCGAGGGTCCTTCTGTGCGGAGGCTCAGTACTGTCTGTGCTGAGTTGCAAGCCAGGGTCCAGAGGCCTCCTGGGTCATTCCTGCTCCTCATCACTCCATGAAGTAGCTTGTAGCATGAGCCACCCCCAAATTCCAGGTGAGAACGATGAGGCTCGAAGAAATCAAGAAGCTTGTTTTGGTTTATCTGCGAGTTGTGCACCTGGGACGAGGAGCCTGGCCTTCATGATTCCAGAGTTCCCTCCCTCCTGTACATTTGACTTCTGACACACTGGTCTCTGTGGCGATGACCTTGATTTGGCGGGTGTGTTTCTGTGACCTTGGCAGACACCTGCAGCCATGTAAGAAGCTCTCTGGTTTGATTCCAGGCTCCTGGTGACTCACTGCTCCTCTTGGAAGCTGATCCAGTGCTGGGGACAGCAGGAATTTGCCATTCCTGATAACGTCCTGGGGATTGTGTATGGGCAGACCATTTGCTGGATCGGAGCCTTTTTCTCACCCCTCCTTCCCGCAATTGCAACCTTGAAATTCATTATCATCTTTTATGTGAAAGAGGTAAGGGGAGCTGGGAGTGGGGGCTTATATCCTGGGCCATTCCATTCCCCACTCCAGTGCTGGAGATGGAACCAGGGCCTTGTGCACGCTCTGCCAATGAGCCACATCCCCAGCCGGAAATATTTGCTTGGAATATGTAGGAAAAATATATGTGCTTGTAAAAAAAATTTAAGCAAAATAATTCTTAATTTGGTAGAAATTATTGTAGGTCCATGTATACAAATTTAAATTCCTACAAAGAATAGATCCTTTAAAAACTTAAATGAGTTCATACCATATAAAGTTCTGAAGTCTGCTGTTTTCATTTCATAGTGCCTCATGAGTAATGTAATGCTCTCTCAACCTTTTTAAGGGCTGTGTGGTATTCCATTCGTAAAGTATAGATTACTTTAAACCTTTAAAGTATCCCCATTGATAGCTATTTAGGATGCTTCCAGTTGTTCTCTGTCATCAATGGCAGCAGCCTTCACATACATATGTTTGGGCCCATTTTTATTTCATGAGCATGAGATTCCCAAGGCTGGAGTCTGGATTAAGCTTTTTTCATTTTGATTTATCCTGCTAGACTCTCCTCTAGAAAGGCTAGACTAATTTTCTTTCTTTCTTTTTTTTTTTTTTTTTCAGTGCTGGGGATTGAACCCAGGGCCTTGTGCTTGCCAGGCAGGCACTCTATCAACTGAGCTACATCCCCAGCCCTAGACTAATTTTCATTCTTGTCGACATGTGTTAATGAGCTCACTGACCCTCGTGGGTGCTGATTGCTCTTCTTCTTTTTCCTCTTTAGTTGAGTCTTCTTTACACCTGCAGACCCTCCCCGAGGCAATTCAGAGCCTCCAATTCCAATTTCTTCTTCCTGTTGGTGTTGTTGATTGGGCTGTGTTTGGCGATAATACCTCTGACGATCAGCATGTCCCGGTAAATATGACTTGGTTTTCTAGATGATTCCCTTGCTTGGCAGTATGCTCCTTCTTTATCTAAAGGGTCCGCTTCATTCTTTGTTGGCTCTTCTGGTGTTCCACCTGCAGAGGTCAGTGGATCCCTCTTGGCTTCTCCAGGCACCCACCTCCCTTCAGAATCTCCCTCTGGACCCTGGAGTGTCTTGGTCCGATTCTGGAGCTTGGCATACAGCGTGGGCATCATTTTTGTGAGGACCAGTGGGTCCTTCCTACCCCACTCCCTTTTTCAAGGACCTGTCCTCTGGGTCCCTTTTGGACTGTTTGTTTCTGGTTATCAAAGTAACACAGGGTCACTGTAGAGAGCTGGGGAGTCAGGAAAGGCAAAAAGAGCAAGAAGTTGCTCTGATTCCTGCGAGTTTGGTTGAGGGAGGGAGTCTCACACCTAGCAGGCATTTGCTAAATACCTTCTACACGCCAGGCATTGTGCTAGACACAGGGCTGTGAAGCCATGAAGATGTGGCAGAGAGTCCCCTGTGGAACTGGGAGAGTGGAAGTGCCCTGGACTAAGGATCAGAAGCTGAGAGCTGGAGTCTTGGTGATAGGGCTCTGTGTGTGATGGCCACCTGCACCAGAGGCCGGCAGGCTTTCCGTATAGGGCCAGGGAGTAAACAGTTAAGGTTTTACAGGCCAGATGGTCTCAGCAACTCCTCCCTCTGTTGTATCATGAGGGTGGCCCAAGGCCACGTATAAACAAACAGGTATGCCTGTGTTCCAAGAAAACTTTATTTATAAAAAACAGGGTGTGGGCCAGATGTAGCCTATGGACTATAGTTTGCCAATCCCTGCCTTCAGCTCTCACGGAATTCCATTTCATCTCTTTAGAAGACTAAAGCCTTGAATCCCTTTCTCAGATTTGTAAAAACTTTTTTGACAATTTAATTCTACATTCTCATTGATTTTTTTGCATTATAGTAATATTAAAAAAAATATTAAACACTACGTAAAATACGACTTGAAGAGGAAAATTGCCAGTGCATACAAAACTCTTTTAAATAAAATTTAGCTTGGATTTTTGATAATAAATGCATTCCTATGACACAATATTCAAGAAGTGTAAAAGAATGTGTGGTGGAATTCATTGTCTAACTCTGTTTCCAAGCTGCTTAGTTTTGCTGGGAGACTGTCATCCCACTGTCACCAACTGCCTCTTCTCTCTCTCTCTGTGATTCTTTAGTGTCCACTCATATGAATGGACCATGAGATGTTCATCCATTTTCTTAAATGGCAGTTGGGTGGTTTCAAGGAATTTATTTTATCTATTTATTTATTTTGGTACTGGGGATTGAACTCAGGGGCACTCCACCACAGAGTCACATCCCCAGCCCTATTTTGTATTTTATTTAGAGACAGGGTCTCACTGAGTTGCTTAGGGCCTCGCTAAGTTGCTGAGGGTAGCTTTGAACTCACAATCCTCCTGCCTCAGCCTCCCAAGTGCTGGGATTACAGGCGTGCGCCACCACGCCCGGCAAGGAATTTATTTTTACCCATAAAAACAGGGCTGCAATGAAAAATTTTGCCTATACTCTTTGTAATGTAAATGTAGGCCATTCTTTTAGGTCTTGATTTAACTGTTTTTCCTTTGTAATTTTTAAAATTTGTTCTTTTTAGATACACATGATAGGAGAATGTGTTTTGACATTTTTTCTCCACTTTTTGTTTTGAAAAATTTCGAATCTATGGAAAAGTTGAAAAAATAGCAAAACATTGAACTGCATATACCTTTCAACTGAATGTCCCAGTTAACATTTTGCTCTATTTTCCCCTATATAATCATTTTTCATGATGTATGATTTGAAATTAAGTTGTAAGCACCCTGCTCTTTCAAGAACAAGGAAGTTCTCCTTTGTGCGTACCCACGGCAACATTACTAGACCTAATCAGTACAAATATTCCTGCTATTTTCAAATTTTTCCAATTGTCCCCAAATTGTCTTTCCTAGCTTTATTTTTAAAATACCAATCTTTCAGGTTTCACACATTGCTCAGTTTTTATGTCTGCTTCGACTTTGCCTTTGAATAGTTTAGACCATTTTCATCAGAGTCGAATTACGAGGTTGGAGAGTATAGAATCCCCACATTCTGGATTTATCTGGCTATTTTCTTGCAAGACGTTTCACTTGCTCTTCTCTCCTGAACAGCCTTTAAATTGACAGTTAGGCCTAGAAACTTGGTGAAAATTTCAGTGTAAGCACTTTTGACCAGAATATTCCAGAAGGCCAAGGAGTGAGGAACTTCCTGTGAGGCCTTCATTAACAAGACCTGCTGGTTGTTCAGTGGTGGGACGTGGCCTGTGCCACAAGCCTGACCCTGAGCCCCCTGCTCATCTTCTGCAGCATCCCTTCCTCCAAAGCCTGTGGGCCATTCACTAACTTCAACACCACCTGGGACGTCATCCCCCAGACAGTGAGCACCTTCCCCAGCTCGCTGCAGTCCCTGGTCCATGGCGTCACGTCGGAAGCCTTTGCGGTGCCTTTCTTCATGATCATCTGGTGAGTGAGAACCACCCTGACCCCAGAGAGTTATCTCCCTCTGAAGCACATGGCTCCCCCACCTGGGAAATGGAGGGTGTGTTAGTCAGCTCTCCATCACTATGACAAAGTGCCTGAGATAATCAACCTTAAGTGAGGAAGGGTTTATTTTTATGGTTTCAGTTCATGGTGACTTTGCCCTGTTGCTTTAGGCCTGTGGGGAGACAGTGCCTCATGCAGAAGCATGTGGTAGGGGGAGTCTGTTGACCTCGTGGGAACTGGGAAGCAAAAAGAAAAGAAGGGCCTGGAGTTCCAATCAGCCCTTTGAGAGCAAACCCCCTTAGAACTGTTGTACCCGACGAAAATAAGATCATCCAAGCCCGTCACATAAAGCCAAAAGAAGTCTTTTATTTCAGCTGGCCAGCAATGATCGCCCTTATACCTAAAAGCAGTGTCCTGGGGAATCGTTTCTTAGTTCTTATGGGGAGTGGGTTATGGGATGCAGGAAGGGATTAGGGTGAGTCTATAGGGAGGGCAGGGATTAGGGTGGGGCTGACTCTCTCTCTCCTGATGGCACTCAAGAATCTTTTTGGGGAATATAACAGAACTAGCTTCCTTCCACTAGGCCCCACCTCTGGAAGGTTCCACCATGTCCTGTGGTGCCGTGGACTGGGGACCAAGCCTTGCACACATGGGCCTCTGGGGGACATTCCAGGTTGAAACTATAGCAGTCACTGAGAGCCTTTCCCATCTCTAAAATAGGTCTATTCACAATCTTTGGAGTGTCATTGTGTAGTTTCAGAAAGATCACTCACGTGAGGCACCGAACCCCGGGCCTGGCTTATGAAAACCCAATGAATGTGGCCCTTGCTTCACATGACCAGTACTTCCCAGATCTCTTGCTCTTTAAAAAGGAATGGCTTGTTGCACAGAGAAGAGCACCAGGTTAGGAGCCTGCCCTGGCCCTGACCCTGCCATCTGGAAGCTGCTGTAACTGGACCTGACCGTACCATACGCGTACTAACTCAGAACAGCGTCCCAGTTACACCATGGTGTCGGTGTTCTCCCAATAGAGCCCCTTTGTCATGCAAGTAGGTAAAATAAAAATTCTCAGGTTCTTTGCTGAGATTAATAAAATGACTTGAGGGAGCCCCACCGCCCACAGCTGGAATGCCTAAGACTCAGGGTTCCAGCCGCTGTGTCCTGATCGTGTCACTCCAGCTGAGCCTGGTGCTGGTCATCTGATCTGACCAGAGTAGCTTTGGAAGTCATGCTTGGCCTGGGTCTCTTGGGTACCTGCAGGCGGGGATTCCAGCATCTCCTGATTACGTGGCCTTGTCAAGGGAGAAGAGAGGAAGCTGCTTCCCTTTGTTAAATGAGTTTGTCTGCTCTTTTCCTAGGGCCCGCCCTCTCCTGCACCTGCTGTTTCCCCCCAAAGATCAATAACGTCAACCACCTCCATTTGCAATCTACACAGAAGACAGGAGTTAATTTTTAATAGCTTTCGATCAAAACTGTATTATCCCGTGCTTGGTCACCTCTGGGTCTGACTGTTACTCCCAGTTTCCAGATGAGGAAACTGAGACTGAGAGGCTGCAGGGATCACCCACAGCCACTTAATGATATGCTGAGCTGACTCTCTGGACCATCTGCTTCCGTTTCCCTATCATTCTGCCTGTTCCTGGGGGATGTTGACATTTTTTATATGACCTTAAAAGCAAGGCACCATCAGCCTCTGCTGCCACATCCCAGTAAGAACTCTGCCGATGGGTTCTGCCCTCTGCTCGGGGGAGATGACTTTTCTGTCTCTTTATTTTCTTTCCCTTGCCCTTGCCTGTTCTTTAAGCTCAAAGAAAACCTGTTCCAGGCAGAGTGTGTTGGGTTGTTTCTCTGGTGGCCTTGAGGTGTACATGCCTGGTGACCTGTCCGTCTTCCCTTGCAGTCTGGTCATGTTCTACTTCATCGCCCTGGCAGGAGCGCACAAACGCGTGGTGGTCCAGCTCCGGGAGCAGCTGTCTCTGGTGAGGAATCCCACCCTAGAAGGCCATGCTGGTGGCAGTAAACCAGGACCCAGTGTGGACAGTCGCCCTGCTCCCGGGGAGGGAGTGGACCTGCTGTGGCTCCCGCCCACCATCTCTGTCCCCAACCCCTCCTTCAGGCCTGGCTCGCTCCAGCTGCCTTCATTTATTTGATTCATTAGTTCCTTCACCAAGAGGAACAAAGTTGCTAAATAGTTGCAGAAGGAATAATGAGTTAAAGAAGTGATAGCAACAAGGCGTTTGTGAAGGGGCCACTGTTACTGTAGGTGCTGGTAGCAGAAGCTGACTTCAGGAGGTGATAGTCAGCTTTTTCACTGCTGTGACAATTGTGTAGAGGAGGAAAAGTTTATATAGGGGCTCATGGTTCACGGTTTCAGAGGTCTCAATCCATAAGAGGCAGGTTCCATACCTCAGGGCTCGAGGTGAGGCAGGACATCATGGTGGAAGAGTGTGGTGGAGGGAAGCAGCTTCCATGGTGATCAGGAAGCAGAGAGAGAGATTCCACTTTCCAGATTCAAATATATACCTATAGCCACGTCCCCAGTTCCCACCTCCTCCAGCCACACCCTCCACTTCAGTTACCACTCAGTTAATTCCATCGGGGATTAATTCACTACTTGGGTTAAGACTCTCACAACCTAGTCATTTCTCCTCTGAACCCTCTTGCATTGTGTCACATGTGAGCTTTTGGGGATCCCTCACCTCCAAACCCTAACAGGAGGTGCCATGGAGCTGAGACTTAAATGACAGAAGGGAGCCAGTTATGGGAGGTTCTCACTGGGGAAGAGAGTAGGCTGCAGAGACAGCAGTGAGGGAATGAGCTGGGCTCTTCTGGGGCACAGGAGAAGGGTGTGTGTGTGGCTGGAGCGTGCTGAACAGTGGGAGAAGCAAGATGGCCCTGTGGTGTCAGCCAGAGTCATAGCGTCGACGGCCTGGGGACCTGGCAGGAAGGTTGGGTTTTCTTCTGAGTGTGGTGGGAAGCCCCTGGAGAGTGTTAAGAGATGTCAGATGGACATTTTTGGAAACTCTCCAGCACAGCTGTGTGAACACAGGGGTGTGGTAAGGGACACAAGTGAAGGAGACCAGATCAGAAGCCACCGCAGTGGCCCAGTAGGTGGAATCCTTAGCCCTGGATCTGAGAGGTGTGATTCATGAGGTAGAAATCATCTTCGAGTTCAAGTATGTGAAATGTAACTTTCCAAACTCATTTCTGGTTTTAGGAGAGTCGGGATAAGCGCTACCTGATCCAGAAGCTAACGGAAGCCCAGAGGGACCTGAGGAACCATTAGACTGGGGTGAAGACGCCGCACTGCATGCTTCTCAGCTGGCCTCGCGACTCTGTCCTGCCCACTAAGCCCACCTGGGTTTTGAGCAGATATTTAAAATATATTTTTCTGGAGTTTAGGCTTTTCCTGCCGGGACTCTGTACGTTGGGCTCTGGTGGCTTCTCGCCTAACCCAGCCCCTAATTTGGGCTTTTGGTGATGTGGGCCAGCAGGTCAAGTCCACTGCCTATAGACCAGTGCTCGGCAAGGACTCTGCCAAGGACGTGAGCTTCTTAAGCCACTTAAGCCTTCTGGACCAAAGCCCAGGAGGAGAGACACGTTTTTAAAAAAGCTTGTTGTGTTGTCTTTCAGAGTTAACCAGAGGGCCTCCATTTCTCAAACTGTGTTTCTTTTTTTTTTTTTTTTTTATTTATTGATTCATTGAACACAAATGGAGTACAGCTATTGTTTCACTGGTTGTACACAAAGTAGAGTCACACCATCTGTGCTTTCATGCATGTACACAGGGCAATGGTATCTGTCACACACTCTGTTATTAATTTTACCCCGCCCCTCCCTTCCCTATCTTTCCTCCATTCTTGCCACCTTTCCCCCCCACATTATGCATCATCATTCATTTATCAGAGAGACCATTCGGCTTTTGGATTTTTGGGATTGGCTGATCTCACTTAGCATAACAGTCTCCAACATCATCCATTTACCTACAAATGCCATAATTTTATTCTTCTTTATGGCTGAGTAATATTCCATTGTGTATATATACCACAGTTTCTTTATCCATTCATCTACTGAAGGGCATCTAGTCAAACTGTGTTTCTTTTGAACCCATGTCTAGAAACTGAAGAGCGTTCCTTAAAAAATAGTGTCCCTTTTGAATGGCTCTGGTGACAGGTTTTTTTTTTTGTTTTTTTGTTTTGTTTTGTTTGTTTGTTTTTTAACGATGAGAAATCCTCGAATCCTGATGTTTGGAACAGGTGGTGAGAACAGGGAGGGGGCTATCACGCAGTTTTGGATCCCTGGTAGCAGCAGGGGAAAAAGTGGGTCCCCGCCGGGTGAGTGAGTGAATGAGGGGTCCCCAAAGGCTCTGCCTCAGTCCTCCCCAGGAGGGGACTTGTGGCAGCTTGACAGACTTGTCTCTGGGCACTTTTTTGCAGCCTTAACTTATCACTCAGGGGAAAGCCTCCTTCACAGACGGCTCATCCACAGCCTCGGTTTCCATCTGGTGCTGAGTTCTGAGACTTGGCAAGAGGAACCTTGTTCATCTCTCAGTCTTCCATCTCCCTTCCTGCCCCGAGGTCTCCATTTCTGAAGGACACTGAGCCTTTCTGAGCCAGGCTGGAAGGAGCTGGAAGGACTGCAGCTGAGGATGTACCTGCCTAAGTGTTCGGGGGTAGAGATCACAGCTCAGCCAGTTCATTCAACCAGCCTGTGAAAATATACCCAACCAGACTGGATCAGCCCTGGCTTCTTAAATACACATTTCCACATTTTCAAGAGCTATCGTTTGTTTTCCTGTGCTGAGCATTTTTAAAATGCATGGGCCTTTATTTTGCAAAACATCACAAGAGCAGAATCTCTCTTAAGATTTCCGTTATGGTAAAAACCATATGCAATAAATACCTCATTGCAAACATACCTGAAATTGGTAGCTCTGAACCTTTTAGTAGAAGCCTAGGTTAATGACTTAATATAATCTGTTTTCATTTTTATGTCTCAAAATCTTTTTTAAAGTACTGTAGTTTTGTAATGGACTGGTTTCTTCCTTCCATTGTTTTTCTTCCTTTCCTGGAGTTTCAGGCTGGATGTGGGTTTTGGAAAGCTGCTTCTAAGAATAATTCCTTCCTGCCCCTCAACACAGTCCCAGTACTCAAACTGACTAGCTCTTTGCTATGAGAAGGAAGGCAAGCTGTCTGAGCAGAAAAATTTCTATACTCAGGTTCCTTTGTTGTGATCATTTTTTCCCCCTCTTTCTTTATGGTGATGGGGATCAACCCAGGTCCCCACACGTGCTAGGCACACACACTATTACGGAGCTACAACCTTAGCTCCAACTCGGCCTCCTCCTTCCACAGAGGTCATAGTCACGGGAATATTTTTGTATCTGTCAGACTGATGAACTTTTCAAGTCTCATTAAGGTTTGAGTCTCTAAATCTAATAACTGGTGTCATGGAATTTTGAAAAGTCAAAAGTCCATTTTGACTTCTCTTTTGCCAAAAGAAGGCAAAAGTCTGTTTGCCTTTCTAAAAAGGCAGATTTTAATTATTAGCATTTCTCGTAGTGCCTATATGTATTATGTTCCTGCCTTTACCAGGCTCACAAACGTGTGTGTGTGTGTGAGTGTGTGATGAATAAAATGAAAATATATTGCTGTTTTCATGTGTTTTAAAACTGATACTGAAGCAAGATAATTAATATAGTAGTTTTAGTTAAATGCTACTAATTTGCATACTTCTTTCTTGAATGTTTTGATGTTTTGATAAACTTAATAATCTGAGGTGATGTCTGTATAATTTTTTAAAGTATGGCTTTCTAACACATGTGCATTAAAACTACTGATTAAACAGCACCTTACAGGTTTTAAAATGTGATTGTATATATTTGAACCCATGGAGGCTTCTCGTCCGCAATCAAGTGATCATGAAAAATTAACTGTAGTCGCTCTTTGCCTTTTCTGAAAATTAAAGAATTATTAATGCGATCATCAGAGGGGTGCTCTTAAAACTCCTTGGCTCTGTTGAAGCCTAGAAGTGTACTTGTGCTTTTTAAGCTTAGAAGACATAAAATTATTTCAAGCATTCTTCATCCCACTCCCAGAGAAAACCACTGAGAATGTTCCCCCAGAAAATCCTAATACATATTCAAGCAGGCATATATGTGTGGGGGTATATTGTGAAATACAGATTTCTGAGCTTCTCTCTTTTTTTTCTCCTTAATAACATCTTGAAGATCTTTCCACGTATGCAGTGACCTCATTCTTTTTTTTTGGAACCGGGGATTGAACGGGGTCACTCCACCACTGAGCCACATCTCCAGCCCTATTTTGCATTTTATTTAGAGACAGGGTCTCACTGAGTTGCTAAGGGCCTCACTAAGTTGCTGAGGCTGGCGTTGAACTCGCGATCCTCCTGCCTCAGCCTCCCGAGTTGCTGGGATTACAGGCGTGTGACACTGTGCCCTGCTCCGACCTCATTCTTTTTTATGGCTGTGTAGCATTCCATTGCATCCACAGATACTTTCTATAACTATGCAACCATGAATAGATCTTTGGATTGTTTCTGCCCCCCTCCTTTTGCAAAATTCCGGGAGCTAGAATTTTAAAAGCTCCTGCAAACATTCCTGTGTTACTCCATTCAGCTGCAGGCCCTTGTTATCCGTAAGGCCGACTTGCAGGTTCTTTCTTGCGATCATAAAATGTTCTCATCCCAGCAAAAGGAAGAATCCAGTTAGGCAAGTCTTGAGTTTGCATCTGCTCTTCAGTGGCAAAGTGAATTCGTGCTACAAATTCGATTGCAGCTACCTACTAGTGATCAGTATTGGAGAACAAAGGAATTAATGTCACCAGGGTGGCAGTACAAGGTCCAATTCTTGAGAAAGGAGAACTTCTGAGCATATCTTCCTTATCTACTATAATTTGTGACTTTACTAAGTTCTAGTTGACCTATTTGTGTCTAATATATGGGATGTGCTTGGGGCATGGAACAGCTTTGCAACTTGCTTCATTGTGTGATTTTTGTACAAATGCTTTTCTGGGATAAAGTCCCCTTATTTAAAAAGAAAATAGTTGCAGATGGACACAATATATTTTATTTTTATGTGATGCTGAGGATTGAACCTAGTGCCTCACACGTGCAAGGCAAGCACTCTACCACTGAGCCACGACCTTAGCCCCCCTTACTTTTAAAATAGAAATACAATATAAAATTGCTCTTGGATTTAACAATTGAACTAGGGAATAATGTTTTTTACTTTTGAAATTTTGTTTTCTCACTTAAAAATTGTTTATTATAGAAAATATGGAGAACACTGGAAACTACTGAGAAAACTTAAAATCACTCCTGAGTACCATGTATGGACAACCACTGTTTATTTTGACAAAATTGCTTTTAGTATAGAAAGTTATGAGGGAAGGGAAGAAAACTGGGAATAAGGAAAGAAAGAAAAAGTATTCTCACTTTTTCACTTCAGAGTTGCATATTAAGAGTTCATTATAAATATTTTGGTGGGCTATGTAATATAACAGCACTCAGATGACTCAGAGTTTTTAACATTCCCTTCCCACTTTAACATTTTATTTCCAAATTTTCCCAATAATAAATAACTAGCACATCATTAATCTTTGTCAATACTTTTTCTCCTTATGGACAGAGACCTAGAAGGGGGCGGGGATTATAGCAAAGATTTTGAACATGCTAAGGCATTTGGGAGCCAAGCTTACACTTTGTGTAGCTTTATGTAAGAATGTTACATCACAACATTATTAAGTGCTTAGGTTCATCATAATTTTGAATTAGTATAGTGTGTTAATTTGAATTGGTATAGTGTGTAGATGAGTTAAACAACTAGCAACTTAAATTCAATTTTTTTGGGGGGGGTACTGGGGATTGAACCCAGGGGCACTCGACCACTGAGCCACATCCCCAGCCCTATTTTGTATTTTATTTAGAGACAGGGTCTCACTGAGTTGCTAAGGGTCTCCCTAAATTGCTGAGGCTGACTTTGAACTCGCGATCCTCCTGCCTCAGCCTCCCAAGTGCTGGGATTACAGGCGTGCGCCATCGCACCGGCTTTAAATTCAATTTTACAAGACCAGTTATCTTTAAATTGTTTACAGTAAATTTGGGAAAACTATAAAAAATCCAAGAGGGCAAAATGAAAGCGCCCTTCTCAAAGTCTCAACCTCCGGATGTTAACCAATATCAAACGTTTTGTTTTATATTCTTCCAGCTGTGCATCTTTCATTTTTTTTTTTCTGTCCTCATAATACATTACTCATTTGAAAAATTATTTCGGTTGGGTAGACCCCTACAAGTAGGAGTGTCATATTAATGGATGTGCTCTTTTAAAGGTACAACATATTGCAAACTTCCCCTCCACTAAAAAAGTAAAGTGGGTATGTTGTACCCCGTGGCTTGGGGCCCCCAAGAAGACCACCAGAGACCTCGATCAATGCAAGCAACAAAGAGTCATTTATTAGCAAGCTCGAGCTTGGACCTCCGCGCACTCGGCAACCGGTGACGCTAAGAGGCCCCGAGCTCAGATTTAGCAGGGTTTTTATAATGAAAGATAAGCAGGTTTTCAGTGTTCTTTTGAATTGGTATGTCAGCAAAGTTTGCTTCCTGGGCTAGCCTGACTGCTAGAGGACGGAAGGTCCTGCGGATAAGGGAGGGAACATTCTGCAGTTTTTGCTTTTTTTTTTTTCTTTTTGCAAGCACAAAGAGCAGTCTGAGAAACACCTCTTATCTGCACAAGCCCAAACATTTTCTTTCTTTTCATTCCCCCCTTTTCCTAGAACATTTGGAGAGCCAATCTTGGGTCTCTATAGGGTTAACTCCTGCTGCATGACGGGCTGATATTGGGCTCTTAGTACCATTAGCTACACCGTATTTATTCTCTCTCTAATAAAAGTAATTAACCTATTAATTATACATGGTCCTATAGTTAAAGCTAGTAGCAACAATATTAGGGGTCCCATTATAGCGGATATTAGAGTAGTTAACCAAGGGGGAAAAGTTAAACCAGGATTCAAACCAGCTTTGGTTAGGCTCTCGTTCTTTTTTTCTGTTTGCTAGTCCTTCTTTAACTTTTGCCATATTATCTTTGATTATTCCAGAGTGATCTATATAAAAACAACATTCTTCTCCTAGAGTAACACATAAGCCTCCTTGTTGCAAAAATATCAAGTCTAAACCCCTTCTATTCTGTAAAACCACTTCAGCTAGGGAAGTTAAAGATTGTTCCAAATGAGAAATTGAATCTTCTAAACGCTCTATGTCTGCATCTATTGCTGCCCTTAGATTGGAATAATGTCGGTTCTGAGTGACCAGGGATGCTACTCCAGTTCCTAATCCTCCTAAGCTAGCCCCGAGCAGCAGGCTAAGAGTTAGAGTGGTAATAGGTTCTCGCTTTTTAGTTACTATTTGCGCCGTTTCTCGTTTGGTGGGAAACGCTTCAACCCATCCTGAAAAGGTATCTATAAAAACTAATAAATATTTATATCCATATTTTCCAGGTTTTACTTCGGTGTAATCAATTTCCCAATACACCCCTGGTCTGTCCCCCCTGAATCTATTTCCAGATTCCCACTTGCTATGTCCTGCATTTGTTAACTTACAGACCCTACAATTTTTGACAATTTGTTCTATCTTATCTTGTACACCCTTAACTCTAATTCCTGCTCGCTGCATTAAGTCCTGTAATTTTTTTGTTCCCATGTGGGTGGTCTGGTGGAGCCTGTGCAACACTTTCTGTCCCAACAGTTCTGGGAGTATTATATGGCATTTGGAGTCTTTCCGCCACCCATCTAAGCATTGGGTTAGGGGCTGCTGGCGAATCCATGATAAGTCCTCTTCTGTGTAAGTTGGGTTTTTTGGAAGGATCCGTGGACCAGGGTCTGGGAGTTGAGTGACCATAAGTAAGTCTCTCTGGAGTGCTATTTCTCGAGCCATCTTGTCTGCTAGGCAGTTGCCTCTAGATACTGGATCGGTTGGTTTTTGATGCCCTGGGCAGTGGACAATAGCCAATTTCTTGGGCAACCAGAGGGTGTCTATCAGGGACATAATTTCTTCCTTGTTTTTAATGGATTTTCCTTCTGCGGTTAGCATTCCCCTTTCCCTGTAAATAGCCCCATGAATATGGGTGGTTGCAAAGGCATAGCGGCTGTCCATGTACACAGTTAACTTTTTGCCTTCTCCCATTGTTAGAGCCTTAGTCATGGCTATCAGTTCTGCCTTTTGGGCAGATGTGCCTGTTGGTAGGGGCTCAGCCCAAATCACTTCTGTCTCAGTTTCTACTGCGGCGCCTGCATACCTTTGACCCTGGTGCATAAAGCTGCTTCCATCTGTGAGCCATACCGCATCTGCATCAGGCAGTGGATGATCTTGTAGGTCTTCCCTAAGCCCATGAACCTGGGCTAGGACTTCTGAACAGTCATGTAAGGGTGTGTCCATGTCAGGGTCAGGTAGCAGCGTCGCAGGATTGAGTGCCGAGGGTGCCTGGAAAATAATCCTGAGAGGGTTAAGCAACAGGCTCTGATAATGTGTGAGCCGGGCATTACTGAGCCATCGATCTGGAGGTTGTTTTAGGATTCCTTCGATAGCATGTGGAGTGATTACATGCAATTCTTGTCCCAGAGTTAATTTATCAGCATCTTTTACCATGAGAGCTGTGGCAGCAATCATGCGCAAGCATGGGGGCCAGCCTGCTGCTACTGGATCCAATTTTTTTGACAGGTATGCTATGGGCCTTCTCCAGGGGCCTAGGTATTGAGTTAGGACTCCTTTTGCTATTCCTTTACTCTTATCTATATAGAGAAAGAATGGTTTAATGACATCTGGAAGCCCCAGAGCTGGGGCTGACAACAGGGCATCCTTGATTTGTTGGAATGCTTTATCTGCTTCCAATGTCCAATTAAAGGGCTGTTTGTCTTTTGTTGCCTCATACAGTGGTTTGGCTAATTCTGCAAACCCTGGAATCCATAGCCGACAGAAGCCGGCTGAGCCAAGGAATTCTCTTACTTGGCGTGGGGACTGGGGCCTTGGGATTCTTAAAACAGTCTCTTTTCGAGCTTGAGTTAACCATTGTTTACCTTCCTTCAGGAGGTAACCTAAGTACATTACCTCAGGTCTGCAGATTTGGGCCTTCTTTGCTGATGCCCGATATCCTAGGTTGCCCAGAGTCTGGAGTAGATCTTCTGTTCCTCGGATACATTCATCCTGGTTTTCAGCAGGTATAAGGAGGTCATCTACATATTGTAACAGGGTTAAGTTAGGATGATCTCATCTAAACTCACCCAAGTCCTCATGTAAAGCTTCATCAAACAAGGTGGGGGAATTTTTTAATCCCTGCGGCAGTCTTGTCCAGGTAAGTTGTCCATTGATGCCTTTATCGATGTCTGTCCATTCAAAGGCAAATAGTTCTTGGCTTTTTGGAGCTAGCAGCAAGCTGAAAAAGGTGTCTTTTAAATCTAGCACCGTGTACCATTGTCTGTAAGGAGGAAGCGCACTCAAAAGAGTATATGGATTAGGCACAGTAGGGTGTATGTCCATTACTCTCTTGTTTACCTCTCTTAAGTCTTGTACTGGGCGGTACTCATTTGAATTGGGCTTTTGTATTGGAAGCAGGGGAGTATTCCATGCTGACCGGCAAGGTTGTAGCACCCCTTGGTCCAGTAGTTGCCTGATGTGGGGGGTTATTCCCATTCGGGCTTCCCTGGTCATAGGGTATTGTTTAACCCTAACGGGGTTAGCCCCTGGTTTTGTTTCTATATAGAGGGCTGGCCGATGTTTGGCTAATCCAATTCCTCTAGTTTCTGCCCATGCATCTGGGAATCGTTGTACCCAGTCTTTAATATTTTCATCAGGGGATTGCGGCTGCTGGTGTAGCCAGTATTCATCCTCCAAAGCAAGAGTTAGCATAGGTAACAATTTTCCTTGCCCATCTGTTACCTGGGTACCTTCGGGGTAAAAATGAATTTGAGCCCCAATTTTGGTTAATAAATCTCTCCCCAATAAAGGATAGGGGCTGTCAGGTATGACTAAGAACGATGAGACACTTTTCCTGTTCCCAGGTTTATTGTTCTTTTGGTTGTCCAAGGGTATTTTTTAACCTCTGTAGCCCCTTGCACCCATGAGGTGCTTGTTGAAATTTTCCCTTGGGGTTCAGTCAGAGCTGAATATTGAGCTCCTGTATCTACTAGAAATTGCACCGGAGTCCCCTCCACTTTTAGAGTTACCCTAGGTTAGGGGAGGGGTTCCGAACCCCGTCGCCCCTAATCGTGCATTTCATCTTGAGTGACCAGGACTGATGGCCTCCTAGTTGTCCATTTATTACCTCTTGGTTTATCATTTCTCTTTTTAGGGCATTCTTTAGCCCAGTGGCCTTCTTCCTTACAGTAGGCACATTGATTTTGACCCAGTCCATGTAACCTTGAATTCCCAGATGGTTGGTTACTCGGGAGTCTGTTTCCTTCTTTATCTGTCCTTCCACTTTGTACCGCCACTGCTAAAACCTCAGTCATTTCCCTAGTAGCTTTAAGCTGTTTCTCTTCTGGTGCATCTCTGTTGTTAAATACCCGCTGGGCTATTCTTATTAGGTCTTGAATACTTTTCCCTTCTAAGTCCTCTATTCTTTGTAGCTTGCACTTTATATCTGGTGCTGCCTGGTTAACAAAGCTCATTACTACTGCTGCCTGATTTTCGGGTGACTCTGGATCTATAGGAGTGTACTGTCTAAATGCCTCCATTCACCTTTCTAAATAGGCGGAAGGTGATTCCTGTTTTTCTTGCATGACTGAATACACCTTGGCCAAATTAGTGGGCTTGCGAGCTGCTGCCCGGAGACCCCCCATTAGAGTCTGGTGATAAACCCGGAGCCTCTCCTTACCTCCAGCCATGTTGTAGTTCCATCCATCTTGTGGAGGCCTGGACAAGGGGAAGGAAGCATTAATTGTCAGCGTTTACAGTGGGTTGTCTGTAGTCCTCTGGGACCAACTTTCTGGCTTCCATTTGAATTCTTTCGCGTTCTTCGGTTGTGAACAGGATCCGAAGTAACTGCTGACAGTCGTCCCAAGTGGGTTGGTGTGTGAACATGACACTATCTAAAAGGGAAATCAAGTCTCTAGGATTATCAGAAAACAGCATTTTGACTTTTCCAGTTATATAAATCGCTGGTAGAAAAGGGCCAATATTGAAACTGGGGATTGCCAGCATTGTCTGGTGGCCCAGTTTCTCGAAGTAGCAGAGCGATCGTAGAATCTGGGGTTTCTGGTTGGTAGGGGCTGGCTGCCCGCTGAATTCGACCCCGAGTTCTTTTTGCTGGCCCTCCTGAGCCAGTTTCTTCTTCTTTATTTCTGGCTGCTGCAGCCTCTCTTTCTTCTGTAGTCATCTGTTCTGGGCCCTGAGGGGGAATAGGGGCTGGCACATAAGGAGGGGGGTTAAAGAAAAGGGGATCTGATTTTTCCTCTGGGAGAATAGGATGAGGAGGGGCTCTAGATGGCGCTGTGGGCCTTTCTGATGAGTTTAACTTTTTCAGGGCAAGCGTCTTAGCTGTAGGAGAGGGCGGCGGTGGTAGGAAGGGAGAGAGCCAGGTTGGAGGGTTATTTTCTACTAGATTTTCCCAAGTCAGAATATATGGAATTTGATCTGGGTGGCCTATTTTCCCCACTTGGAAGATTTTATTTTTGACCTTCTGGATGGTTGGAAGGTGAAAGGTTCCCTCCGGGGGCCAACCTACCTGGAAGGTGGGCCAGTCGACCTGCAAAAAGTTATAAGTTTTTTCTTATTGATTTCAACTGACAAGTTATGTGTCCTGGCTTGAACTTCCCCAAAGTGGCTGGTTAGTAGGGTTAAAGGGGTACTCTGAATTTGACCCATTTCTATAATGGCTAGGTATCCAGCTGCCAAGAGAAAAAGGAATGCAGAGATTAGATAAAAGACGACGCCGACGGAGGTTGGCAATGTTTCAGCAGCAGAGGGCGTCCGTGGGTCGTCTATCCGGCTGAAAATTTGTTTCCTGTATAATACCAAAAGGATGAAATGAATTTGACCTTTGACCATCGTTGTTTCTCCTTTCTGCCAGGAGATCTGCAGACTCGTTTTCCTCCAGATTGAAAATGAGGAGAATTGCAAATGGGGAAGTGTAGATGGTGATAGGTTAACACAATGATCAGACCATATGGACAGAAAGACGGACACTAAAGTTTATACAGCACAGAACATTAAACTATAGACAATAGACAAATGGCGCGCAAATCAAAATTTTCTAGTTGTTACTTTGTTGACAAAATTAAAAATTCTTTGAGAGTCTCCTTTTTTTTGTTTGTTTTTGTTTTGCCCAATACCTCTAGAGGTTTTTCAGAATGCGACAGAGTCGCCCAGATGCGACAAGTAGTCGCCCAGATGCGACAAGTAGTCGCCCAGATGCAACAAAAAGTTGCCCAGATGCAACAAAAGTTGCCCAGATGGGTCGAGGGGACGTCTCCCGGGACCCTGCTGGGGTCCTATAGCGCGTCCGCCAGGACTTCACCAGCCCAGAACCAGAACCTGCAGGCAATTCAGACGGAAGATATAGCAATGCTGTTACTCACCGGCCGTTGGTCTTTCTTATGACTCTATGATTAGGCGTCTGGATGGGCTTTAGGGGATCCCGGACGAGCCCCCATATGTTGTACCCCGTGGCTTGGGGCCCCCAAGAAGACCACCAGAGACCTCGATCAATGCAAGCAACAAAGAGTCATTTATTAGCAAGCTAGAGCTTGAACCTCCGCGCACTCGGCAACCGGTGACGCTAAGAGGCCCCGAGCTCAGATTTAGCAGGGTTTTTATAATGAAAGATAAGCAGGTTTTCAGTGTTCTTTTGAATTGGTATGTCAGCAAAGTTTGCTTCCTGGGCTAGCCTGACTGCTAGAAGACGGAAGGTCCTGCGGATAAGATAAGGGAGGGAACATCTTCCAATTTTTGCCTTTTTTTTTTTTTTTTTTCTTTTTGCAAGCACAAAGAGCAGTCTGAGAAACACCTCTTATCTGCACAAGCCCAACCATTTTCTTTCTTTTCAGGTACAAAGCACAATATATATGCTGTAGGAAATGTGAAAATTGAGAAGATGACTGGGAAGAAGTTCAAAGTAGTAGGAGCTACTAAAGAATACTATTGATCCGTGGCCATCTGAATTTCACTATATAATTTTTACTGCGATTTTTTTGTTTTGTTTTGTTTTATTACTGGGTATTGAACTCGGGGGCGATTTACCACTGAACTACAAGACAGAGTCTTACTAAGTTACTGAGGGCCTTGCTAAAAATTACTGAGTCTGGCCTCGAAATTGGTATCTTCCTGTCTCAGCGTCCTGGGAGGACCGGTGTGCGCCACTGCACCCGACTAATTTCTAGTTTTTAAGTGGAAGCAGGAAACAGGAAGATATTCCACGTGGGTAAAGCAAAAGGTACAACAGATCTGTCAATAACCGTCATGGTCGTCCTTCCCAGAAATTTCAGTGAGAACCCTTGAGCCTGTCCAGACCTTTATTAAGAGGAATTTAGCATTCTCATTGCTATAGCAACCCAAGGTTCCTGAACCACCGGCGGGCTCCTCAGTGATTGATAGTGAGGGCATCCAATAGACTGGGTTCACTTGCAGCTCTCAGCCAACCGCGTGAAAGCATGGGCCTGAGGGCGTTTCCACGGGTACCAGGGCGAGTAGCGCCTTCCTTACGTCCGTGCATCATCAGTCCGCGCCAGGAGTACAATTGGCCCGCGGAGCTAAACAGTGTCTGCTTTGTGATCCGGGAGATGAGTTGCGCCGGGGTGGCGGCGGCTCCCTCCCTATGGCGGCTGCGCATGGGCGCCCGGCGGCCCCTCTCAGGTAAAGCGGGACTCGCGGCCGCAGTATTGCCTTGGGCCAACCAGCCAGGGAAATTTTGGTTAAGGTTTGGATTGGAGAGGTCACGGGGAAGACGTTCTTTTACGTCACAGGCATGCGACGGTGCGAGACTGCGTGACGTATGCCGCGGGGGCGGGGCTTGTGGTCGGCCGCGAGGGTGACGGGGGGGTGGGGTATTTCCGTGGGTCGGGCTTGGCGCGGCGGATAATGACGTAATTGCAGACCTGCCCTGAAATACCCTGAAAACCGCAGTTTTGAAATTGTAGAGTATTGCCTGGCAAGGCTTGAACCCGAGACCATTTTTCTTTCTGTTAAAAAATGTAGATTACTATATGCATCTACAAATATGAGACGAAACCCACTATTATGAATAATATGTACTGTTTTTAAAAAGGAGATTAGCAAATGTTCCGAAAATGTTTGCAGTATACCAGCTGCAAATGGAGATATTCTCCTTAATAAATGGATTAGATTTTTTTAAAGTAACATTACATGAGTGTTATTTAAAGCATATTCATAAGCTGCTTTAAAATCTTCCAATACACCATTGAAAATCTTCAGGAACCAACATTTTTTTGTTTCAAACATTGGGAATCATGGCTATAAAATGATCCATTTGAGAAAACAGGGATATAAAATGATAAAATTGAGGGCACTGACCCTGGCTGGATTGTAAAGTATGTGATAATGCAATCAGAACTGAAGAGTCGTGGAATGTGAATTTTAATGCACTCCTGCTGAGCCAATGAGTATAACAATAAGAATATCATTCATTTTATTTAAGTTTTTTGCTTCCTATATCACATTTTATCCTCATGATAAACTCACTAAGAAGTTTTATTGTATGTTTTTCCCTTAAAAGGAAACACCTTAGCTGGGCGTGGTGGCACGCGCCTGTAATCCAAGTGACTTGGGGGGTGAGTCAGGAGGATGGCAAGTTCAAAGCCAGGCTCAGCAACTTAGCGAGCCCCTAAGCAACTCAGTGTGACCCTGTCTCTAAATAAAATACAAAATAGGGCTGGGGATGTGGCTCAGTGGCCAGGTGTCCCTGAGTTCAATCCCTGGTTCCAAAAAAAAAAAAGAAAAGAAACACCTTGGCCAGTGCAGTGGCATGTGACTATAATCCCAACTACATAGGAGGCTGAGTCAGGAGGATCCCAAGTTTGAGACCAACCTGGGCAATTTAGTGAGACCGGTTTCAAAACCAAAAAAGGCTGGGGATGTAGCTCAGTGGTAGAACTCCCCTAGGTTTGGTCCCCATTACTGGTAGGATGGGGAGAGTAGCCTGATTATCGGGAATTTTTAATGTAAGAAATATTCTGATTTGTTTGATATTAGAGATTGGAAAAAAAATTTAATTATAAATGGTCCTTTTATGTTTTGCAGCAAAAAATGATTGCTATCTGCAAACCCAGGGACGTGCATTTTTAGATTCTAGGCATATTTCATTCTGGGGCCCATCTCATACTTACAAAGATACTTTGCTGAGATTGTGAAAAGGTGGAAGTAATAAATATTTTGATACTCAAGCCTCTCACCACTTATCAAGTGCCTGCATCTGGTGGGTTCTTTTTTGTTTTATTTTGTTTTTTTGGGTACCATGGATTGAACCCAGGGGCCCTTAACCACTGAGCCACATCTCCAGACCTTTTTATTTTTTATTTTGACACAGGGTCTCTCTAGATTGCTCACAGCCTCACTAAGTTGTTGAGGCTGGCTTTGAACTTGTGATCCTCCTGTCTCAGCCTCCTGAGCCGCTGGGATTACAGGCATGCACCACCGTGCCCAGCAGAGTGCCTGAATCTGGAAGAGTGATGTCATGTTGGGGGACAGTCTATTATGTTTTAAATACAAACATAATCCTGCCCATGACCCATTAATAGCCATCTGTGTGTTTGAACTCAACCTGCATATTTAGCCCCTTGCTTTTTTTTTGTTTTTTTTTTTTTTTTTTTTTTTTTTGTACTGGGTTGTCCCTTTGTTTCCCATTAATATGTTTTTGGGTGATGGTACAAGTGAAAGAACACGCAAACAAGATAATTTCAAAAAATTGAACCAACTCTTCAACTTCTAATTCTACAAGGAAATCAGTCTGCTGGAAGCACCAGCCCTTGGATGTGGAAGCAGAAATGTACCACAGGCTTCCTTGACTTTGTGCAAGGTCTCCAATTGTTCTGCACATAAAACATGACCACGGGCAGCAGTGACCCACTCTCTGCTGGCACAGCCCTGAGTGGTGTAGTATGATTGGCAGGCCTTAGACTCCATCTAGTGTTTGATCTCTGGTTCTTGCACTCTATCCAATTTCTTTAATCAGATTTGCTCAGTGAGAGGGAGCAGGTCATGCAGAGGAGTAGACCAAATGAGAGTCGTGATGCTTCAGAATCTTGTCTCCACTCTTCTTTGTTTAAAGTTTGCATTTAAAACCCCAATTGGTAGGAAAGTTCAAGTGAAGAACCACCTCAGATTTTACCAAGCCTATCCAGTGACCTTGTGTTCAAAACCCTCAAACATCTTTAAATGAAAGAACCGTAGGTGTGCCCAAAATAAATTTGTTCACACATATTCTGGTTAAAATTGGCTTAAGTGAAAAGACACAATAGCCCCAGCATAAGAGCCATGAAACACATTCCAAAATGGTACCAGTGTAGGTCAAAGTTGACTACAAGCTCCATGACCTCTGTCTCAATTTTTAAAAAATATTTTTATACCTTCATTTTATTTATTTATCTTTAAGTGGAGCTGAGGATCAAATCCAGGGCCTCACATGTGTTAGGCCATGTGTGCTCTACCACTGAGCCACCACCCCAGCCCTGTGTCTCAATTTTATATCTGCAAAATTGAGCAAGCCCACCTTAGATACCTAAGTGTACTACAGAACCCCGTTTTTGTGGGGGGGACCTCTTGGGAATTCCTGATCTGGGGCTCAGATTAACCCTTTATTGGTGTTTAAAAAGATGAAATCCAATACGCCCTAAAGAGTTTACATTTTGAAAATAAGAGGAGTTCAGCTGAAGTGATTTTGGACGAAATGAAGAAAAAACAAAACAAAACAAAAAACTGAGCTGTGAGGCTGGACTCTGAAAACCCAGAGTCAGGTGTTTTAAGAGGACCTCAGCTGTGATTCCCACCTTGCCTGCAGAAACTTGTGCGCACAGCCTTTTCAGATCCTCAGTGTGGGTGGGGTGAATGGGGAGCTCCTGGCATTGTGGTTTTGAAAACCTCCCTGGCTTTGCTGCCTGCTCTCCTGCCTGGGTTGGAGAGAACAGGGGAGGGGTGCGTGAACTGGAGAACCAAGCCTTCTAGAATAGCTGCCAGGGTAACTGTTCCCTGGTGAGGAGACAGGCCAGCATTTCCAGATCTCTACCTTTAAAGTGAAATGAAGCCCAGATCCTTAGGTAAGATGGTCCATGTTTTGACCCTGCAGGTTAACACTGTTTCACGCTGTTGAACTCTCCACGTTTAACACTGCACAATACACAGTGGCACATCTGCCCCCGAGGAGGTCATTTGTGACCTGTGTCCCAAAGTGCGCCTGTCTGTTGAATATCTCAGCCAGGCACACTGGCGTGTGCTGTTCAGGAGGCTGAGATGGGATCCCAGATTCAAGGCTAGCCTGGGCAACATAGCGAGACCCTGTCCCCAGAGAAAATCCAAAGGGCTGGGGCAGTGTGGCCCAGCATGTGTGGCGGCCTGGGCCGCATCCCCAGAGCAGAAGGAGGGAAGGGAGGAGAAGGAAGCATCTGGATTCTACCTGAGAGTGGTGAAGAATTAACACCTGCATTGCAGCTTGTGGGAGAAGAGTCGGCGTCAGGCCCCGCAGTTCTGGAACGACATCGGACGACGTCGGTCGGGCCACTGTGGATCGGATTATCCGAGTGGATCACGCAGGTGAATATGGAGCAAACCGAATCTACGCGGGCCAGATGGCCGTCCTGGGCCGGACAAGCGTCGGGCCGGTCATTCAGGTGGGCACTTCTTCCTTTTGCTCAGCCAGGTCCCCTAGACAGGGGTTCTGAAGGCCTTCAGTGATGGTCACATCAGGATATGTGATCATTGCCCAGGAAGGTGCTGTCACCTGCAGGGAGTGAACACTGGTTCCTGGGGGCCTGGTGTAGAGCACAGAAAGACAGAGTCCAAGAGCAGACGAACTGTGTCTGTAGTACTCGGGTTCCATGGTGGGCACAGGTGGTGACGTAAGAAGATTGAGAATCCCCTCACCGTGGTGGCAGGTGGGAGTCCTGCTGCCGGGGGAGCAGGTGGAGGTCCTGCCTCCTGAGAGGCAGGTGGAGGCCAGGACTTCATGGTCATGGGGTCTGGGTTTGCTGCAGTTCTCACCTACCTGTGTGATCTTGAGGAAGTCACATGACCTCTCTGGGTCTCCATTTCCATATCTGGAATGAGTTGGTGCAGAGCCACTGATACTGTGCTTGGCAAGTGACCAACAGGTTGGTAGAGTGACCCTTGGGATCGGGGAGGATGGGCTCATGGATCCCCTGCAGATAACCAGGTTCCTGGTGTGCAGGTCCTTTTGTGAAGTGACAGAGTGTTCGCACACCCTCCCCTAGGCCTTACTCCCACCTTTAAATCTCTTTGCATTACTTAGGACACAATGTCAATGCTACGTGAATATTTGCTACACTGTATTGTTTGGGGAATAATTACAAGAAAAAAGATCCATATGTGTTTAGTAAGTTCCGTTTTGCCTTCAGTTGGCTGAATGTGTGCATTTGAAGCCAGTGGTTGGGTGTGAGGACTGTCCAAGGTAGGCTGCCCGCTCTGATCCTTGGGCAAGTTGCTTAGCCTCTCTGTGCTTGGTGTTCATCTGTTTAATGGGGATATCAGTAGTTGGCCCTTCATCTGGTGGTTGTAGACTGAGCAGGCTGCCTGGGTGAAGCCATTTGACAGTAGTTGGCACTGGGGAGGGCCACCCACGTGTTGGCTGTTTCATTCTCCTTCTTACACTTGATGTAGAGAGACTCACATTCTGGGATGGACGGGAGCCAGCCCCAGTCGATGCTCCGTCCTCCTGGTGTGAAGTGGGTGCGGCATGTGCTCACCCTTGTGCCCCAGGTCAGTGGGTGGTGCTGTGGCTCTGGGGACGCTAGGGCCGGGCCGTGGTGTCCTTAGCTGCAGCTGAGCTCACGGCTCCTCTTGCTGGTGTTCTCTTCTCCGTGACAAAGGCTCTAGTTCCTGGTGTTTTGGCTTCTCCTTGACGTTTCAGGGGTTGGGAGCTGGCAGTTGCCCTTGCGTCCTTTGTTTCTGCGTTTCTTCCCGTCCGCCGGGTGCGGGAGGCCTCTGGGGCCGGCCTGCTTCATTCTTCTGTCTCTTACAGAAAATGTGGGATCAGGAGAAGGACCACTTGAAGAAGTTCAACGAGCTGATGGTCGCCTTCCGGGTCCGGCCAACCATTCTCATGCCCTTTTGGAATGTGGTGGGCTTTGCACTGGGTACGTGTCCCTGCAGGAGATCTGGGTGATCTGTCATCTGGGTGCCACTTGCGTGAACCTCACCATGTCCTTGTACGACCTTTTGAAATTTACTTGGTATTTTTTAAAAGTTAGATTGATTGAATTTCCTTTTTTTCTTTGCTTAAATTTCTTTAAGATAGAATCAGTGCTTTTATAAATAGAAAATACAATAAAAACAAACAAGCGGGGGAACAAGCTCATCTAATTCAGTTGCAGCCAGACACTGGCCCTGGCCTGGATTCTAAACCTGAGATCTACAAGGACTTTTATTTTTGGTACTGGGGATTGAACCCAGGGGCACTTGACCACTGAGCCACATCCCTAGCCCTATTTTGTATTTTGTTGAGAGACAGGGTCTCACTGAGTTGCTTAGGGCCTCCTGCCTCAGCCCCCCCAGCCACTGGGATTGCAGGCGTGCACCTCTGCGCCCAGCTCTTGTGAGCACTTTTAAAAAGGGAGAGGGGAGAAGAGTGACTAGTTTTGAAGGTCAAAGACACACTCACTCCTGGCGGTAATCAGGTTTAAAGCCCTTGAGAAACTGGATGTGGTGGCTTACACCTATAATTCCAGCTAATTGGGAGCCCAGGGCAGGAAAGTCACAAGTTCAAGGCCACCTGGGCAAGTTAGCGAGACCCTGTCTCAAAGTAAAGTTTCAAAAGGACTGGGGGTGCAGCGCAGTGATAGAGCGTGTCCCGAGCATGCGTGAAGCCCTGGTACTGAGGGGGTGGGAGGAGAGCATGCTGAATGGGAAGAGCTTCCGACCACGTGAGCAGAGTTAAGTGGGGTCTGGTTCCACCCCCACCTTTGCCCCTGAGACACGTGGTAGCATCTAAAGACCCATTTCAGGGGTCACCTTGAGCAGGTGCTGGGCATCTGGCTGGCAGAGGTCAGGGCTGTTAAATGTCTGACAATGCCCAGTACTCACCTGCCCCAAAGAGTGACCCAGCCTCAGAGGCCCCACACAAGCTGATCTGCCTTCCCAGTTGCCTCCATCCCACACTTTATCATTCTGTGCTTGCTGACTCCAGGGGCAGGGACCGCCTTGCTGGGGAAGGAGGGCGCCATGGCCTGCACAGTGGCCGTGGAAGAGTCCATTGCCCATCATTATAACAACCAGATCAGGACGCTGATGGAGGAGGACCCCGAAAAACACCAGGAGCTCCTTCAGGTGATCGAGGGTGTGTGAAGGGGGCTGCCTGAGGGGAGAAAGGACAGATTGACTGATGGAAAGAAGATAAAATAGGACATTAAGGGATGATAGGGACTTAGACGTCTGAGTTATTAGCACCTCCTTTTAAAGTCAAACAGAATGAAGCACAGAGAGGTGAAGCCATTTGGTCTGGTCACACAGCCTGGGCAGAGTGGGGCTGGACCCCACACCTCCTGTGCCCAGGCCTGCCTGTGTTTTCTCCAAACCCCTGTCCTTGGTAGATTCTGAGATTAAATAGATGAAGTAATAGATGTCCTCAGAGAATTTTCCATTGCAAATTGGGGAGCTGTTTAAGTTTTATAGTTCCATTCTTGTTCCTGGAGATGGGGTCATGCTGTGCTGCCCAGGTTGGCTCGTGTCCCCGGGCTCAAGTGCCCCCCCTCAGCCTCCCCCAGCTCTGCGGGAACCATTCAGTGTTTACACCTGAGTCAGAAGCTGGTGGACCCCAGCCTGGGGCCAACCCCTGGGCTACAAATAAAGTTTTATTGGAACACAGCTGCTCCCACTGCAGTGGCGGAGATGGTACAGCCCACAGGGCTTAACCGGCCCTCTAGCGCCTCCTGGGTTGGTGGCCTGCCAGCCTTAGACGGTGACTTGAAGCTTTGGCCTTTGAAATAAGACGAGCATCAGGTGGGTGGAGCACTGACTCGCTTCACCTTCCTTTTATTTGCCCAGGTGATAAAGAAATTTCGAGATGAAGAGCTTGAACACCACGACCTGGGCCTTGACCATGACGCAGAGTTGGTAGGGACTGGTGTTCCTGGGGTGCCTTGGGCCCCATGTTTGGAAGATTGAGGGGACTGGAAGTTTCTGTTCCCACTAAGAACGAGCACGTGACCTGTTTCTGGGTTGCTTTTGTTCATTCTGCAGTGCTGGGGATCGAACCCAGGGCCTCAGGAGCAGTGGGCACTGCTCTGCGCCCCCAGCTGTTATTTTTAAAATGTTTTCGTTAGTGCACTAGAGTCATACCCAGGATGGGGTTCACTCCCACACGGTCCTGCATGCATGGAGTGCCACCTGCTCCACTCAGTCCCGGGACCTCCTCTCCCCGTCCCCTGCTCCCTCCCCTGTTCTCCTTCCTCTGCTCTACTGGTCTTCCTCCTCTTTGTTTATTGATTTTCAGTTGGTGAAAGTGGGGTTCATGGTGGAACATGAATATGATAGTATGTGTATAAGCATGATTTGGCCAGTTCCATTGCCCGGCTCCGCCCTCATCCCTCTGTTGTTTTTAACAGGCCCCAGCATACGCCATCCTGAAGAGTGCTATCCAGGCCGGGTGCAGTGCAGCGATATATTTATCAGAGAGGTTTTAAAGGATGTCTCCTTATCTGTGCTATAAAAGTTTAATGTGGGCTGGGGATGTAGCTCAGTTGGTAGAGCGCTTGCCTTGCAAGCACAAGCCCTGGGTTCAATCCCCAGCACCACAAAAAAAAAAGTTTAATGAGTGACATTTGCAGAGAAGGAACTGTGCAATTATTATTATATGAATTTTGTTAATAAACTAGAGGGTTTTTTTTCCAATAATAAAGCTTTCCAGTGTTTTTGTTTGTTTGTTTGTTTTCCTGTAGTCTTATGCTTAAGGCTGGTGGTTCACCAGGTCTGTTCCTATTAGAGCAAATGAAGCTGGTCCTTGTTTGGTCTTGTGGTTAATTTTGTTCTGCAGCTTCAAGAATGAATCAATAAATTAGTGGATTTTTTTTTTTCTTTTTGCAATGCTGGGGATGGAACCCAGGGTCTCAAGCTTGCTAGGTAAGTGCTCTGCCACTGGGCTTCCTCCCCAACCCTAGGAATCTTTTTTTGCGGGGAGGGGGGTCCTGGGGATTGAACTCAGGGGCCCTCATCCACTGAGCCACGTCCCCAGCCCTTTTTTGTATTTTATTTAAGACAGGATCTCGCTGAGTTGCCTAGGGCCTCGCTAAGTTGCTGAGGCTGGCTTTGAACTGCGATCCTCCTGTCTCAGCCTCCCAAGCCACTGGGATTACAGGTGTGTACCTTTGCACCCAGCCAGCCCTAGGAATCTTTAAGAGGAGAAAAGGTTGAGTTTGCTGGTGACAAAAGGCAGTTTAAAACCTGAAGGTTTTTAAGTGTTACTGAGGAAGATTATGAAATCCATCAAGTCATTTGAAGACTGTCATTGTTTCTGTTTTGAATTGTGTGTTGTGGGTGGGGTGCTGTGGTCTCACCCTGTGTCCTCAACCCACAGGGATGGTACCAGGAGGTGATGCCTGTAGGAGGTGATCAGGCTATGGGAGTAGAGGCCTCATGAATGGTGTTTGGGCCTGAGACCCCTCAGCCCTTCCACCGTGTGCCACAGAGGGTGCGGTCTTTGTGGAGGGACCTTCGCCAGTCTGCTGGCACTTGGATCTGGGACTTCCCAGCCTCCAGAACTGTGAGCAGGACACTTGTTGTTTGCAAGCTGCCCGGTCTGTGGTGTTTTGTTCCAGCAGCCAGAACAAAGATGGAGGTGTTAATCCAGCAAAGGAGGTGCCAGCTTGTGAATTTTTTGCCAAGTTGAATTATAACCATTCCCTAAGGTCTGTTACCAAATGAATGAACCAAAACTGACTAAAATTTTCATAGTTTGATGAACTATTTTATGATTTTCAAATTTTAAAATCATTCAATAAAATCCTAGATCAGTGATTCTGACTACACATGAGAAAGTCCTTTGGAGCTTTTAAATTTTTTTGTCTTGCTGGGCACAGTGGCACACACCTGCAGTCCTAGCTGCTTGGGGCACTGAGGCAGGAGGGTCTCTAGAGCCAGGCATTTGAGGCCAGCCTGGGCAACACAGCCAGACCCCATCTCTGAAAGGGGGAAAAAATAGACCAGAAGTTCTGATTTACCTCGGTTGGTGCCCAGGACCAGAATGATTCCAAGAAGTCCCAGGTGATCCTGGTGATTCGGGGCTGGGAGCACTGGATGCGATGCTGGCTTCTGTGGTAGAGAAGGGCGTCCTTCAGGATTCGCCTCCCCCGTGGCTGGCCTGGCCAGGCTAGGCTTTGTGTTGAAGGACAGGGACATGCGGGGGATTGGATCCATCCTTCACGTCCTCTCTCCTTTCCACCATCAGGAGTGAAATCAGTTCTGTGGCCTCATAAGTGCCTTCTCATGGTCGTCACAGTGAACATGGAGAAGTGGGAAAGCGGTTATCGATTCCACACCCTCTGTGCACTTGAGCGTTGCTGGCCAGCCCCGGGGCCCAGGCTGCCGTCCCTGCCTGTGGCCACATTGCTGCTCAACTGCGCATCTTCTCTCTCCTGTGTGAGTCCACGGGGGCCGGTCATCTGTTTCCGGTTCTTGGCACTTGGGGAGTGCCCAGTGAAAGGAAGGAGGTGGCCTGGGAGGGAAGAGGGTTTTCTCAGGCCGCTGCAGGACTGCCCCAGAAACAGCCTCGGCTCTCCCTCCTGTCACCTGTGACCTCTCAGTGCTGGTCACCTTTGACCTCTCAGTGCTGGAGGGCCCAGGGCGTGGCCCCTGGTGCTGCTCTGTCTTCTCAGATGTCTCCTGTGCTGATTCCTTCACGATGCGTCTCAGTCCCAACCTCCCGTGTTCATGTTCCCAGCTGCCCACCTGACCCCTCCCCGTGGAAGCCGAGGAGAACCCCCACCTGAACGCTGCCTCCCCATCACGACTGACCGCAGCACCAGCCTTCTGGCGCCCAGGCCCAAGTCCCTGCAGTCACCTCTGACTCCTGCCCGTCACTGCCCTCCAGTCAGGCAGGACATCCTGTGACTCCAAATCCCTTCCTCTGCCTCCACTGCCACCACTCAGGCCCAGCCACCTTCCTTTCACCTGGACTATTCCAGAAGCCCCCTAACGGGGCTTCCACAGTCCATTCTTAACCCAGCAGTCAAGAGATGTCCAGGCCTTAAGCCGGATGAGGTCACAGCACTGCACAGAGGCCCCTGGGCCTTTCCCCAGCTCCCTCACAGTAAAAGTCAAACTGCTTAAAATGGCATGTGAGACCCTAGGTGACCTGGCCCTCTGGGACACCCCCTTCCCTGTTCCTCACCCTGCTCCAGCCACGTCAGGCTCCTTGCCACTCCTCAGAAGTGCCAGGCATGCTCCTGCCCGATGCGATTCACGGTGGCTGCTCCCTCCGCCTGGAATATGCTTCCCCAGAGAGCCCTCACAACTGCCAAGGGTCACCCAAATGCCACACTTTAACGGAGGCCCACCCTGAGCACCCCTTTCAAATTTGCAGCCCCTCCCCAGCCCCACATACCTGAGCTGTGATTTCCTTCATGGCCCTTGCCACCTTCAGCATGTTAGGTAATGTATTTATTTGTTAGCTTGTCTGTTTCTCCCTGCTAGAATGGAGGGCAAACACTGTGAGGGCAGGAATCTTTGTTTTAGTCACTGATGCATAGTAGGTGCTCAATAAATATGATCAATGGGGCTGAATGGAGAAACAGCTCTCTTAAGGGTTAGGGGCATGCTTACCTCACGTGCATGAGGCCTTGGGTTCAGTCCCCAGCACCACACACCCACTCACACACACACACACACACACACACATACACTCACACAAGAAAAGAAAAAAAGAAATAGCTGTCCCACATTAGAAGTCATTTTCAAATAATTCCAGGCAAGTTCTATGTGCATCTCAGCAAAATTCAATGGATATTTATAGAAAAAAATGCCACCAGGACCCTAAAGGCAGGCCATTTCAAAGTTTCTTGCTAATGATTAAAAAACAGTCTAGATATCCAAATGCAAAAGAGTGAACTTGAACCCCAACCTCATAGCATTTTACAAAAATTAACACAAAATAGTCTAAAAATTCAAATGTTAGCACCTAAACTCTAAAACTCTGAGATGATGATGTAAAGGTACATCTGTGTGACTTTGAACTAGGCTACAGTGTCTTAGCAATGACACCAAAGCAACGAAAGAAAACTATACTTCATCAAAACACAAACTTCAAAAGACACTGTCAGGAAAATGAAACCATAGACTGGAAGAAGATATTTGCAAATCATATTTCCGATGAGGGACTCATAGCTAGAATATATAAAGAACACTTACAGCTCAACAATAAAAAGAAATGGCCCAATTAAAAAGTAGGTCAGGCTGGGTGCAGTGGTACATGCCTGTAATCCCAGTGACTCAGGAGGCTGGGGCAGGAGGATGGCAAGTTCAAGGACAGCCTGAGTAATTTAGTGGGCCCCTGTCTCTAAATAAAATATAAAAAGGGTTGGGGATGTTGCTGAGTGGTTAGGCAACCTTGGGTTCACCCCTGGTGCAAAAAAATAAAAAGGGAAAACCACAATGAGAAACCACATCACACTTAATAGGATGACTGTTACCCAAAAGATGGGAAATAGAAGGTTGGTGAGGACCTGGAGAAACTGGAGTCCTCTAGTGGGGACATTAAGTGGTGCAGGCAGTTTCTTACACATCGTTACCACGTGATGTAGCGACTCCTAGGTGTAAGCTCAGCAGAAACAAAAACATGTTCAAACAAATACTTTTTTAATGTTCGTGGCAGTTTTAGTCATTGAAACCCCAGGGGAAAGACCCAAGTGCCCATCAGTGAGGAACCGAGAGCCAAAGGTGCTCTATGCATGCAGGGGGACGCCACCCAGCCTGCAGAGCAGTGCGGTACAGAGGCACGCGGTGACATGGGGAGCTTGAAAACAGGTGCAGTGTGTCATCCCTAAAGTAAAGGGGACAGTGAAACACCGTGTCCTTGAAGAGCAGCTTCCTGTCCCCCCAAACCCTATAAGATAAGGAGCCAGGAGAGAGAGCCTGGGCTGCCAAGTCCAAATGCAGTTGTCTGGAAGGACAAGCGGTCCCTCAGGCACGCTGACTCAGGGAAGCCAGGGTCACCTGCAGGAAGCTGCTTTCCTGCTCACACAGTGGGGCAGCTGCACCTTGGGATGCTGGTCAGACAAGCCGACTAAGCAAGCCGAGGCTGATGGTGGCACTGCTCCCGCAGCCTGACATACATACCCCTCCATGAGTGGGGATGGGCGGAGCTGAGGGCACCGTGGAAAGGATGTGTCACCGTCCAGCCAGCCACCACAGGACAAAACACTGAGAGGGAGAGGAGGGTCGCTTGGCAAAGGGACAGAGGGACGGAGGTGTTGTCAGCCTGTCCCCACTGCACCCTCCTGGAGCAGTCTCGGATCTCCTGTTAGCTTTCCCCAGTGAGCCACATCTCCCACACTGTCTTCAGGTGCTTTCCTTGGTCAGTCAGCAACCTGCCCCACTGCCCCAGCACCACCTGGCTGTGGATGAGACACTTGGACACAGACTTTCAGGACAGAAGATGGAACAGTTCTGGAGATGGATGGCGGTGATGGCTGCCCAACAGCGTGAATCTGCTTAATGCCACTGACTGAGCCGCACACTTCAAAATGGTTAAAAAAGCTGGGCGTGGTGGCACATGCCTGTAATCCAAGCACTTGGGAGGCTGAGTCAGGAGGATCTCGAGTTCAAAGCCAGCCTCAGCAACTTAGCGAGGCCCTAAGCAACTCAGTGAGACCCTGTCTCTAAATAAAATACAAAATAGGGCTGGGGATGTGGCTCAGTGGCTGAGTGTCCCTGAGTTCCTGGTTCCAAAAAAACAAACAAACAAAAAATGGTTAAAAAAGCACATTGACATTCTGCATGGTAAGCCCACAGGGCTGAATGAAAGAAACGAGACCCAAAGGCCACCTTTGTCTATTTATATGCAATGTCCAGAACAGGCCAATTTGCAGAGACCAAGGGGAGATCAGTGGTTACCTCAGCTGGGAGGAAATAAGGAGCCACTACTAATAGATGTAGGTCGGGGGATAAGAATGTTCCAGAATGAGTGATGATGGCCATACAACTTTCTGAATATAGTTAAGCCCACTGACACCCACAGTAAATTCATGAAATTTTAATTCACTAAAAAATCATGAATTTTCTGGCGTGTGAAACATAGCAATAAAAAATGCAGAATTTTTAGTTTTATGTGCATTTGAAAGTGCTGTCCAGTCCAGGCTGTCAGACGGGTAAGCACTGCATTGAACTTACCACGCTTTGGTCCAGCAGAGCATGTGGAAGTCTTGATCTCCCTGAGACTCTGGTGGCATGTTTTTGTCCTTCTGTATGGAAATCAGTTTTGGCAGAGTTGCAGCGAGGGGTCTTAGTCATTTGCAGGCATTGTGGACAATCCTCCTTAAAACCCCAGATTGGCTGCTGTTTGTTTTGCCTCCCCTTCAGAATTGATGGCTGATACCTTATACTTCTGAGAGCTTCCAGAACAATGCCTGGGAGACTTTCTGGATCCTCCTTGGATTGTTTATAATTCCATTACATCTTGTCCTTGTGAACTAAGGAGGCAGTCTTATGTTCCCTGGCTCAACCGCCCTGACCTTTCAGCGAAATGTGATTTGCAGGTTGGAGGTGATCCAAGGACCATGCCAGGTGGACAGGCGACTGCTCTCACCAGCTCCTCAGGGGCATCTGGAGCTCCATTTTCTGTGTGTTTTGGATTCTCTCACTATTCAAAGTGTGGTCCCTGGGCCTAGAGCAGGACTGTCACCTGAAAGTGTGTTAGAAATGCAAAATTTTGGCCAAGGGTGTGGCCCAGTGGTGGAGTGTTTGCCTGGCATGCAGGAGACCCACGTTAAATCTTTACCACTGAAAAAAAATTTGCAGAATCATAATTTTGGGCTCTCCCCTGCCATCCCTGCAAACCTACTCAATCAATAATCCCAGCTACTTGGGAGGCTGAGGCCAGAGGATCACAAGTTCAAGGCCAGCCTGAGTAATTTAGTGAAACCCTACCTCAAAAGTTTTTTAAAAGGGCTGGGGATGAAGCTCAGTGGTGGAGTGCTTATCTAGCCTGCCATGGGGGCCTGGGTTCAATTCCCAGTATGACCAAAAAAAAAAAAAAAAAGAGGGAGAGAAGAAGCATCTGCATTTTAGCAAGATTTAGTGGTTTTACAAGTATGAAGCAGTTTTATAAGGTGGAGCTTAATTTCCCTTACCGTGTGTTTGGGCTGTACTGTGACTTGCTTCTAACAAACAGAACATGTTTGATATGATGGGAGTATGACTTCTAAGGTATCTTAGTCAGTTTTGTGTCACTATAATAGAATGCCTGAGGTCAAGTACTTCATAAAGAAAAGAAATTTATTTGGTTCATAATTCTGGTAACTGGAGGGTCCAAACAGCATTGTGCCAAGTTTCCATTGAGGGCCTCCTGGCTGTGTCACAACATGGCAAATGGCATCACATAGAGGAAGCAGCAGAGGAAAAACGTGTGCAAGAGAGCTCACCCGCTCTCAAAGGAACTCATCTACTCCCTGGAGACTTGCATTCATCAGTTCATTAGGGCGGTTGTGACTGACCACCTAACCACCTCCTAGTAGGCTCCACCTCTAAAGGTTTCACCACCTCCTAACATCTCAAGAGGGAGACTGACCCTCCAGATCATGCACCTTTGAGTGGCAGACCAGATCCAAACCATAGCACAGTGCTCAGTCATAAAAGATACTGCGACTTCCACCTTTCTAGGATCACTCACTCTGGGGGAAGCCAGCTGCCACATTATGAGGACACTCAACAGTTAATATGTGGAGAAGCACGTATGGCCGGGCACTGAATCCTCCTGCCAACAGCCATGCCAGTCCGCCATCTTGGATGTGAGTCCTTCAGTATCAGTTGAGCCGTCAGATGACTGCAGCCTCATGAGAGACCCCAGCCAGCATCACCTGTCAAGTCGCTGCTTAATTCCTGATCCTCAGCAACTGTTAGATAATAAGCATTGGTTCTTTTCAGTTGCCAAGTTCTGGCATAATTTCTTATGCAGCAATAAATAACCAATATGCAGCACCTCCAAGTGATGTGGAAGCATATTAAAGGTTTTTGATTTTTGGTTTTTTGTAGTACTGAGGGTGGAGCCCAGGGATGCTCTACCACTTAGCTATACATCCCCAGCCCTTTTTATTTTTTATTTTGAGACAGGGTCTCACCAAGTTGATGAGGCTGGTCTCAAACTTGCCATCTTTCTGCCTCAGCCTCCTGAGAAATTGGGGATCAGAGGTACTGGCCACCATACCTGGCACACATCACAGTCTGAGAGGCACTGAACAAGATCATGAACTCTGAGAAGGCAGAGACTTCAGTCATTCCCATGTCTTCAGAGCTTAGCATGGGGCCTGACCCGCTGAAGTTTTGTTGGACTGGATAGAAAGTTAAATTACCCTGTTCCTAAAAAAGTGAAACTCTTCTTGTAGTACATAATGCACGTGTGCACTTGGCAGGATACTCTAGTATTATTAAAGGGTATTCACAGTGACAAAGCTCCCAGTAGACTGATTATTGATTAGCAGCAAACTTTGGGACTTTACTTTGTGACTACCTTATAGCAATCTGTCACACAGATTGCTGCTTTCTCTCCCAAAAGTAGTGCTTACCTGCCTTGCGTTAAATAGAAACCACATCTTTTCTCTGAGTTAACCACCATTAATAATTGCATGTTTCTTTCCAGACTCATTAAAAATCCTCTGATCCACACGGGTCCCCATGTGGGTTTGTATTCGCTTAGCAGAATAATACCAATTTTGATCTGCAAACTGCACTTCTCATTTGCTGATTTTGAACTCCCGTCTTCCAGTCAAGCACACAGAGCCTCCCACCTTCCTTCATGCTTCCTCCCAGCAGGGCCACAGTCACATCTGCAGACACTGACCTCCCCGCTGCCCCACAGAGCCAGGAGCTGTTCTAGGGCTTGTCTCTGAGTTCTCTCCATTCTTCACCTACAGTTGCTCCTATCATCCCAGTGCGCCATGAGAGGCTACCGAGGAGGAGCCTGGGTCCCTGGTTCCAGAGGCAGCGAGACCCCCAGGTCACTTTGACTTGCCTCTCATCTGTCGTGTCCCGGTGGTGGACATCTCTTACTCCTGATCCACTTGGCGAGTGTGTGGGAGGGTGCCTGGACCCTCACCCCAGGCACCCCTCCATCTGGGTGACTGGAGAACGGTGACCTTTCCCATCCAGCTCAGGAAAACTCTCCTAGCAGACCTTCCGCCGCAAACCCATTCATTTCTGTCGCTAATGTTCCCGAGCACCGTCCCGGGCACAGAGCGCTTTCCACTGGATCCGCGCTCGGAGACTGAAAGGCGCTCGGGCCTCGGGGACCTGCTTCCTCCCTGCCGGGCTGTGCCTGAGCACCACCGATCCTTGATCCTCCTCGCCTAGGGCGAGGAAGGTCTGGGGAGTGACGGTGACTCCGGTGTCGCCTAGAGGGCGCTCGCGCCCCGCGAGCCGAGTTCAGCCTGGGACCTCAGCCAGCGGGCAAGGCCCTCCGGACACGCCCGGCGAGTGGCGAGGAATAGCTGGGTGCTGTACTGGCCTGGCCCCAGGTCCCCCACCCTTCCTGAATGCCACGTGTGTGCACTGCCAGATGCTCAGGTTCAGCGGCCGTTCGGGTCCTTGCTTACCATCTGACTTGGGTGTCCTTTCCAGAATGGATGCATTTGTTTTCTCAGAAAAGGGAGAGAAGTGAAAACACGGGGAGGCCTGAGAGTCACTGTCTACAGGTGCCACCCGGGGTAAGAGCTTCAAGCATCAGGCACCCTTCAGGGACAGTGCAGAATACTGGATTTGTTAGTTCATGCCTGTCCCCAGACGCACCTCCCCATTCCACGCTTCCACTATGTGACCACTATTGGCGCTTGCAACCCCCCCCCACCTCCTAGAGGAAGCCATCAGCATAGTTTCCTGTCACCTTTACCTTGGCTTCTTGCACTGGAGCTGCATTCTGGCCTTGAACGGGCACTACCTGCCCTCCTGCCATCTCCCCAAGTTGGCAACAGGGCTTTTCAAAGTCAAGGCTGCCTGAGAACCTGGAGCTTAGCAGGTTGTCTATGCATGTTAGATCAGCTAATTGAACCTAAAAGAGCATGAGGCTCATAGAACGGAAGGAACGAATGACACGAGTAATCACAGGTCAGGACCAATCCTCCTGCTCTCCATAGGAATGCACCTGGAAACTTCTAGATCAAAGTATGAAGTGGGAAGAGAGTCCATCTCATGTGTGTGTCCTTCAGTCCTCTTGGCCATCTGCACCCAAATCCAAACCAGCAAGACCAAGCCTGGCAAACTTTCAACCCATACCCATATCTCAAAACCTTTCTCCCCTGCAATGCTTTTTATCCTTTGTGTTTTATTTTGTTTGGCTGGTTGTGAGAATTTCTCAATTCTTCAAGATACTCCCTTCAGAAAAGAAAAATGAGTGGTCTGATTATCTTTGCAGTTAGAATTTTCAGATGCTAATCCTGGGGTTCTCCGTGAGCATGCAGAGCCGAATAAACTCTTGAGATTAAGAAAAAGAAAACTCTACAGACACTTCTGATCCACCTACTGAAGCAGAAGCTACATGCCTGGGCCTCAGGGATGAATATATCATAAGGACAGGCGCTCTGAGGAGCAGCTCTGGTTACGAGCTGGTAAGTCGTGGTTTAATTCCACAAAAGCCTCCACCCCTCCCATGGATGCATTTCCTCGGCTGTACATGACTTTCCTGGACCGATTCAGGATTTCCATTCTCTTCAACTTTTCCTGCACTGTTTTCTGCTAAGATGGGACCTATTTTTCTGATTTTCTCCAGCCCTGCAGGGATGCAACAGCTGGAAGCAGGTTCCTGACCACGTTGTCTTTGCCAGGTGGAAACAATGGCCCACAGCCATGTTCCCTGTTTTGCTGTGAGGAACAGCTTTTGTGTGGTATTTTCCATGCCTAACCTCCAAACAGATTTATTGCAACAATAAAAAAAATTGTGTGGAGATGCCACCTGTCGTGCTTACTTGGTGATGCTCTGGGTGTGCATGTGTGTATTTAAATAAGGCCACTCGTGTTAAAAGAATACTTAGATCTAAGTTATTCATTTGCCTGCTTTAAGGGTATACGTTGTGGCTATGGAAGAAGATCATTTTCAAACACAAATTTATATTCCTTCCTTATCTATAAGAGACAGAAAACATCTCACTTTTGTTTCTAATAGGAAGTCATTGGTTCTGGTGAAGGTGGAGAACTCTAGATTGAAACTTCCCTCTTCAGGTATGGCTTAATCCAGGATCTCAAACCAAACAATTGATTTCTCTCTCTCTCTTTCTCTCCCTCCCTCTCTTCACCCCACCCCCATTCTAACAGAGCTGATATTAGGCTTGTAATGCCCCTCAGTAGCCCTCATATATGGCCACAAAATGGCCAAAGCACTTCCATAGGGACCTCCTATCACCCCACCAGAGGTCTCTTCCCCTGGCTTTTTTAAGGGAAAGAAAACTTGACTTTCCCAGGATCCTCCAACAGACACTCCTCCCCACTTCTGGTCTCCTTTTCTCCAATCAGGTTCCATTTCTGAGCCTCGACCAATCACTGATTGGGGATTCTGGTGCTCTCATTAGCCAGACCTGGTCACATGGTCACTCATGCAGCAGCTTCTGGAAACCACCCCACCCAAGGCACTGGGGAAGAGGTGGTTCCTGCAAGGGAAGCCAGAGTCCTGTCACCAGGAGAAGAAAGAAGAGATGCTTGGGAACAGGTGGAAAGGCCAGGTGGCCCTGAGTCCTGAGGTGGTGGAATCAGAACCCCAGTGAGTGTTAATGGGGCGGTGAGTCAGGGTGAGCTGGTGACGAGAAGATGAAGCCCAGTGGGGACATTGACCAGCACACCTCTCAAGAGTGGAGGAAGAGCTGGGCTTGAGCTCAGTGCTGACCGACAGGCAGCACAGCACAATGGTCTGCACCTGCTGGGGCGAGTCAGTGTTCTCAGGGTAACCCAGTTTCTCTGTGCCTTCCATGTCTCTACTTATAAAATGGTAGCACCTGGATTGTCATGGATGAAACTTGAACATAATATGCTGAGTGAAAGAAGTCGGTCACAAAGGACCATGTTATAAGATTCCAAATACATGAAATTTCCAGAATATGCAAATCTTTAGGGACGGGAAGTAGATCAGTACTGCCAGGCCAGGGGTGTGGAGCTTGTTTTGGGGGTATGAAAACATCCTAAAATGGATTGTGGTGATGGTTGCCCAATTCTGTAAATACACTAAAGCCATCAAATTGTACACTTTCAATCAGTAAATTGGGTACTATGTGAGTTATATCTCAGAAAAACTTTCAAAGAAGGTAATACATCAAATGCTTTGATGGGTACCTGGTACACGCCCTCTGTTGGCTCCCTCCAGCCTGAAGGTTTTAGCACTTCCTTCTGCTGCAGGTTCTTGGGGACTTCACTACCCTTTAACCAGAGGTGACCTCCATCCTACCCTCACCTTTCCAAATAGTCCCATGGTTAAATTCCCTTCAAGTGTCCCCTTTGGGGTGCACCTCTTTCTTCTGCCAGGATCCTGATTATACAGAAAGCAACTCTCCAATAGAAGAACTTGGGATGGTTATATATCAATTTGACTGGGCCACGAGGTGTCCAGATATTTAGGCATTATGGGAATGCCTGGGAAGATGTTTCTGGATAGGATCAACCAACTTAAATTGTGACTTAAGTAAAGTAGATGGCCCCTCCTAGGGTTGATGGGCCTCATCTAATCAACTGAAGACCGAATAGAATAAAAAGGCTGAAGAAGAGGAATCTCCTCTTAACTAGCTGCCTGTGAGCTGAGACATGTCTTTTCTGGCCTTTGGACTCAAAGTGATGGGTTTTTCTTAGACTTAAGCTCCAGCTGCTCCTTGACTTGTGGTGGAGTCACTGCACATGAACCCATTGCAGATTGAAGACAGAGTCAAAAACATGTCCATACACCTCACCTGCTGGTCATCCCTGCTTAGTAACCCAGCATGCCGGAGAGTCTCAGGTGTGTCCTTGGTGAACTTGTGGCTGATGGGGAGCTCAGCTTGCTGCCTCTGCTCAGCTCTGTAAGAGAGCATTGTGCCACACGTGAACAGCCCAGGAAAAGACCCAGATCCAAAATTCCAAGTGCATTTCTACTGGATGTATATGGCTTCGGCACTGTTTTGAAGTGGCAAATTGAAAGTGAAACCACCGTAATTTGGGTGCCATCTGTATGCCATTGGCCCTCCTACTTTTTGGATTGGGGACTCAGATTGGAACTCCAGCTCCCCCTTTAGGGGTCCTGGGTCTCCAGCTTGTTGGCTACAGAACTGGGGCTTTCTCAGACTCCAGAATTTGTGTGAGCCAATTCCTTATAATCTGTTTCTCTATCTAATGTTAAGTTTTGGATATGAGGTGTCTCTCAAAATCTATATCGATGCAGGAGTGTTCAGAGGTGAAATGATTGGATTTTGAGAGCTGCGGCCTAATCGATCCATCCTAGTGTGAATGGTAACTGTGGGTGGGAACCATAGGCAGAAGAAAGTGGATCACTGGGAGTGGGCTCTGGAAGGGTTCATCTTCCTGATGGCCCCTTCCCTCTTGTGACTTTCTGGCTGCCATGACAGGAGAAGCACTCCTCCACCATGCCCTTCTGCCATGATGTTCTACCTCACCTTGGGCCCAGAGCAATGGACTTGGGCAACGTGACTAAACCTCTGGAGCTGTGAGCCAAATAAACTTTTCCTCCTCTAAGTCATTCTTATTGGGCATTTTGATCACAGTGATGAGAAGCTGACTCACACACCATCTCCTCTCGGTTCTGTTTCTCTGGAGAACCTTAATACAGCCCTAAAGGAAAGATGAGTCAGTGGTGAGCTTCAGGCTGATGACCAGGAAAATGATCAAAATATAAGACAGAGAAAAGGAAGTCAAAGGAAGTGCCTGGTTTGGGAAGAAAATTTTTTTAACACACAAGCATTTATTTAGCATCTACTTTGTGCTAGACATAGTTCCAACCACTGCGCGCACTCCTGCAGCCTTGGAGGCTGAGACAGGAGAATCATTGGAGCCCACGTATTTGAGACCATCCTGGGCAACATGGGGAGATCCTGTCAAAAAAAATAGAAAAGAAAAAGAAAAAAGTTCCAGTGACTGGGGAATAAAATATCCACCCAGTTGCCTAAATTAGAGGCCAAAATGTATCCTTGACTCTTCCTTTAGCCTCACTCTCCACATGAATACATCCTAAAATTTATAATTTTTCCCCTCAAGTTGCTTTTAAATCCATTCCTTGTCAGGTAGAGAGGGCTTTGGAGAATCTCCCTGAACCCACAGGAACCACTGTCCCTTTCAGTGCCAGTCATCTTGTCATGACTTCACACACGTGTCAGAGGATCATGAAAATATTTGCGTCAGGTGGAGATTTGTTGCGTGAAAGATTAAAACACAGAAAGTTATTGGTATTGGTCCAAGTGTATGGAGAGAAGGTCTTTCACATCTCCATATGTTATGGTTTGGATGTGAAGCATCCCCTGAAACTCGTGTGAGGCAGTGCAGGGCCGTTCAGAGGCGAGAAGATTTGATTGTGAGAGCTGTAACCTAATCCATCTGGTGGATTAAAGATTTGAATGGATTATAGGGTTGGGGACCACATTAATATTCATTAAGCCCCTCCTATGTGCCAAGTATGGGGATAGATGTTTTCCATATAGTATCGCCTCAATTAATCCTTACTCCCCAGGGAAGCTGAAGACTGGAGAGAAGGGATGAGCGGCCACAGCCCCGGTTAGCACACAGCTGAGCTGGAATTCAAGTCCAGGTCTGCTCAGCTCCAGAAAAGGTGCTCATCCCACTACACAGGCGCCCACTGACCTGTGTCCACCACGAGGCACGCTCTTGGGCCCCTGCCGGTGCACGCACCCTGTGGTTTGCCCAAGACGGTCCTGGTCTATGCCGTCCTCCCAGGCAGCTTTCCCTCAGTGTCTGCGTTTGGGCGAGACATTTTGTGATTTCCACCTGTCATTTAAATGCTGTGCATGTCGCTAGTGTGAGCTGAGCTCTTTCTCTGTCTCCAGTGTATCCCAAGTGTCCAGATCAGAGCTTGGCACCTAGTAGGTGGCCCGCAGTGTCTGTTGAATCAGTGAAGGTCGAGTGAATTGGCCCCACCACACACGATACCTGTCAGATGAAGAAAAGGCACGTGGGGACGAGGAGGGTTCTGGAAAGGTTCTCTGAACCCACCCACTGGGTGCCACCTTTCCAGTCCTCCATGTGGCCAAGGCCAGCCACACTGGTTTAGAGTTTGTGCTTTTCTGGTTGCACAGTGGGTGTGGTACAGCCTGGGTCTGCTGGATGAATGCGACGGTGGGCATCATTCCAGACTTCTGCTGTGGTTTGGGCAGGTGTCCCCAAGGTCCTTATGCCAAAGATCAAGTCTCCGGCTTGTGGCATTTGAAAAGTGCTGGACCATTTAAGAGGTGGGGCCTCTTGGGAAGTCTTGCGGTCACTGGAGTTGTGCCCTTGCAGACAGTATTGGGATTACCTTCTTCCTCTCTTTGGCTTCCCGGCCATGAGGTTTTACTCCCACCCATATGCTCTCCATCCTGCTGTGCTGCCTCACCGCAGGGTCATAAGGAATGGGGCCTCTGACCATGAACCTAAACCTCAGAATTGTGAGCCAAAATTAACTTTTGAGTTTATAACTTGATTATATCAGGTATTTTGTTACAGTAATAGAAAGCTGACTGACATTGCCTCCAAAAGCAGGCTGGTATTGGAGCAGTCCTTCACACACAGTCAGCAATGAAACACATCAAATCAATCCCCAGGTGGCTTTGCCCAAGAGAAAGGAGATAGATTATGTGCTCAGTGCAGCTCTGATGCCAGGGCAGGGCTGCTAATCCATGCCTTTCACACACACAGTATGTCGTGGGCCACTTACAGCTGCCAAAGAAAGCCTGACCTTCGGAGAGGGCTTTAAAAGGACAGCCAAGTTCACTCCTTCTTTCCTCACAATATGCCCTCAACAAAGGAGGAAAACTGAAGGACTTCTGTGTTCAAGTACAAGGCACACAAGGGCGATGTGGCATTGGCCAAACTGATGTACAGAGCACCAAGGGACAGACCAGGTGCTTAGGCTCCGGGAGAGTTCCACTGTCAGCAGAGGGGCACCTTGTCCAGCTGACTCTGCAGCACACTCAGGGAGGTGGTCTCCAAAGGCTTTGGGAGTGAGGAGTCCAAGATCACTGGTGACATTCGCTTTGGAGGATCAGGAAGTCACATCTAGGTCTGTGATAGGCTCAAGTGGTTAAAGGGTGTTACACTCTCCAACAAGAGCATTTGAAACTGACTCAAAGGAAACCAAAGGCTTCAGAGCAAGAGAGAGATCTGGTCATTCTGTCCATGCCTTTCAGTGCAGGCATGGGGCAGAGGGAGGCTCGAAGTTGGCAAGGACGGTAAAAGCCACATGCTGTCAAAGGTGCACTTGAAATGACCCCATAAGTTCCCTAGAAAGTACCCAGCTGTGCTGCCTCTCAGGAACACCTAGCTTGCTTGATTCCAGGGCTGGAACACATCACTACATTTCTCTAGTGAGCTCTTAGGACCATGTTGAAGGAAAATAGAAATCTTTAAACAGCAGTCACTGCATTGGTCAGCTTTCCTTGATGTAACCACATGCCTGAGGTAATCAGCTTATAGAGACAAAAGGTTTGTTTAGCTCACAGTTTCACTCCATGGTTGATTGGCCCTGTTGCTTTGGGCCCATCATGGCATATCATGACCAGAGCAGGTGGGAGCAAATCCACTCCCTGGATGGACAGGAAGCCAAAAATTAATTCATTAATTATTAAAAGAGAGGGAGAGAATGAGACAGGGGTCCAACAGTCCCCATAACTGTTGGACAGGGGTCCAACAGTTCTGGGAGGTCCCACCTCTTAAAGCTCCCCCCACCTCTCAATACACCAAGCTGGGGACTCAGCTGTGAACCCATGCACCTTTGGGGGAAGTCCCAGATCTAACCGATAGCATCACATACCGAGCAGGTGGGAAATGAGATGGGCCCGGGGCACTAGCAGCCCACCCACCACGAGGTGTGCGCCCCATGGATTCAGTGGGAGATGAGGTCCCCTGTCACTGTGACATCGTGACTCTTAACTAGTCTCTCTTTCTCAATCTCTCTCCCCTTGACCTGCTCCCCGCTCTGTCCACCATGGGCTTGTGCTTGAACTAACATAAATTAGGGGTCCTCCTGATGGGGCTTTCCTATAGGGACCCTCCCTGACTGACGGCGATCTGACCTGCAGTCGCTCCACATTGCAATGGTGCCAGAGGAACCTGCCCTCAATGGAAACCACACCCCGATCTTTTCCTGGGCTTGAATAGGAGATGGACGGCCAAGACGCCACCGGCGCAGCACAGGTTCAGTAAACCACCCGAGAGCTCGACGCTTCATTGTAAAACAGGAGTCCTGATAGATGGTTTTGCCCAACAGATGCTGGCCCAATGCTGAGCCTCTCCAGGTGGGCGGGCGAGCTCTGGTGCGGTGGGTCAGGTGTGCCAAGTGCAGGTCAGCTTGAGATATTCCGGTCCATCAGGACGTGTCCCTTGGCAAGCTGAGGGCCATCTGCGTTCCAGGCCTGAGCCATTGCCAGCCTCTTCCCTGTGCTCCGTCTTCATTTCCAGGTCCGTCTTCCTGCAAGGCGTGGGAGGTACCCATGGCCACGCTGTAAACATTGTGGCTAGGACTGGGGCGAGGCTTCCCTGTGGGATCCTGACAGGAAGACGGCAGATGGCAGGACCTGGAGGGCTTAACACCCCCCAAGAGTGATAAACGTTCCTGCCCCAGGCCCCTTTTCCAGGCCAGAGGATGCCAGTGGACCTGTTTTTCTTCGTCTTCCTCATCCTCATTGTTTCACAGTGTTCAGGGTCAAGTCCAGGCCCTTGAACATGGAGGCAAGTGCTCTGCTGCTGAGCCTCACCCCAGGCCCAATCTGTTCGTCCCTGAATCAGTGCTCCAACCTTCCTCACATCTCTTCTGAGTTGCTGTGGCCTTAGTCCTCTGTCCAAGTCAAAGCAGATGCTTTGTGAAGCCCAGAGCAAGCGCTGTCTTCCTCACCAACCGGCTCCTCACTCCCATCTCCCCTTTATTTCAGTAGAAGGACATCAAGAGGTAGGCCCCAGGTTCAGTGACATTCCAAGGATGGCATCCAGTTATGGAGAACAGCTGTTGCCACTACTCCAGGGCTGGGCTTTGGGGGGCTTGGGAATCTAAGGAAGGTGCCACAAAGGAAGAGGACCACAGTGTTCCAAAGCCCCAGCCGGGATGGAGCAGCTGCTTCAGGTGTGGCTCACCACACCCCAGGCAGGTGAGCTCTGGCCACTGGCAGGAGGCCTCAGTTCCTCACTGGGTCTCTCCTCAGGCTCCTTGAGCATCCTTCCAACATGGCAGCTGGCTGCTCCCAGAGCCAGCCATCCAGAAAGAATGATTTCCTAATGACTGCAGTGAAACCGCATCAGATGCTAATTTATTTATTTATTCATTCATTTATTTACTTCTTTATTTTTTTGTGATGCTGGGGATTGAACCCAGGGCTCATGTCTGTTAGGCAAGTGCTCTACCACTGAGTCCCAACTCCAGCCCCATAGATTTAAATTATAGTCATGCATGGCTTAATGATGGGGATATGTTTTGAGAAATGTGATGGCAGGTGACTGCGTCATTGTGTGAACATCATAGAGTGTATATACACAAACTGGGATAGCTATGATGCCACCAGGTGACCTTACAGGACCACTGTCAAATATGCAGCTCATCATATACCAAGACCTCATTGTGTGGCCCATGACTGTATTGGAATTCAGCTTCAGGGTGGAGAGAGTGCTATGAATGATCCGGGTGGTCTCATTCATTCCTTTACTTAATGAGCCAGCCTCATTGTCACACATGTGAGCATCTTGATATACTGAATGCTTAAAGATACCATTATCATCTGTATTGTGTTGCTGTTATAAAATACTGGATGCTGGAAAATACATAAAGAACAAAGGTTTATTTAGTTCACAGCTGTGGAAGTCTAAGGGCATGGTGACAGCATCTACTTGGCTCTAGTGAGGGCCTGATGGCAGATGGCATTGTAAGCTGGAAGAGCATGCAGAAGAGGTGGGAGAGGTCACACAGCAAGACAGGAAGCAGGAGACTGGGAGGGACAGGCTGGCTCTTTTTATAGCAGTCTCCTCTCAAGGGAAGTAACCCTCTCCTACCACACCTGACCCATCCCCGGGAGACCAGCATCATCCATTCTCAAGGCTGGAGCCCCCAGGATCCAATTATCTTCCTTCAGGCCCCACCTTTTAAAGGTCCCATCACCTCAACAATGCTGCACTAGGGGCCAAGCTTTTAGCACCTAAGCCCTTGGGCCCACAATCAAACTAGACCTATCCCCAGCAGATAGGTGTCATCCACAGTGTGGCTCCTTGGCTTCATCAGATGCTCCTGCAATGGGACACTTTGGTTTTAAAACTGGAGAAAAATGTGACTGCCACAATCTTCTTTTTTTTTTTTTTTTTTTTTTTTCAGGAATTGAACCCAGGGGCGCTTAACCTCTGAGCCACATCCCCAGTCCCTTTTATTACATTTTATTTAGAGGCAGGGTCTAGCTGAGTTGCTAAGTGCCTCACTAAGTTGCTGAGGCTGGCTTTGAACTCATGATCCTCCTGCCTCAGCCTCCTGAGACACTGGGATCAGAGGTGCATGCCCCACCATGTCCAGTGACTGCCACAATGAGACAGAATACCAGTTTCCAGCACCTTCCTCAGAGAAGGTTAAGTGTATTTTTTCCTTCTGACATCATACTTAAATTTTTTCCCCCAAACATCCAGAGAAATTGAAAATATTGTAAAGTAATGCACATAGACCCACTACCTAGGTCTTCCCATTCAGGTTTCACTTAACTGACTTTATCTTATACCTGTCCTCGCTCTCTCTCTCTCCACTCCCCATCCATCTGTTTTTTAAAAATATAATTCAAAACCGATTGCTGAGGTCAGGGCAGCTCACCCCTGAACACTTCAGCATGCGTATCATTCACTGGAATTCAATATGTGTTTATGGGTTTTGAGGTACAATTTAGACACGGCAAAATGCACCATCTGAATTCAAAGGGTTTTGACGAATGTGAGATCCAAACTCCTGTGCCAATACAGCGAGGGTTATTGGAACGAAATACAATTTTCTTTTCCTCAGCACTGGCTTTGAGATGTCCTTGCCCACTCAGAAAAGAGACTGCAAATTGAGCCTTATGAAAAATTCTTTTTATGAGTATTTTTTTCTCCCAGATCATAAAATATATCATCAAACAGGAACCCAGGAATTTGGAAACCTGACCTGAAGCAGCACACGGGGTGATCAGCCTGGGAGGCAGGGGTTCGAATCCCAGCTCCACAACTCTGAGGTTATAGGATCTCGGGCCATAAACAGCCGGTCTGCCTCCGTTTCCCCATCTGTAAAATAGGGATAAAGGCAGAACCTACCTCAAGATGGTCTGTGCCGTGAGGGCAGAACTACTTAAATTTTGTGAAGTGTCTAATTAGAACATTGGCTGTGCCCTAGTAATTGCTCAAGATGGCTGGTCCTGCCGGGCACAGTGGCGTACGCCTGTAATCCCAGCACTTGGGAGGCTAAGGCAGGAGGATCTCGAGTTCAAAGCCAGCCTCAGCAACTTAGTGAGGCCCTAAGCAACTCAGTGAGACCCTGTCTCTAAATAAAATACAAAATAGGGCTGGGGATGTGGCTCAGTGGTGGAGTGCCCTGGGTTGAATCCCCAGTACCAAAAAAAAAAAAAAAAAAAAAAAAAAATAGATGGCTGGCACCTGTCTCCCCCCACAAGGCCACCAGGGCCCAGTCAAGAGGGGTCCTGGTGTCTGACACACTAACTTTGTAGACTTGGGTTTCTGGACTCTGTGATTTTACGTCCCACTCTTCTGAGCCTCTTTGGCCCTGTTGGGCTTCTAGCCAGAAATTTAATGACTGTCAAAATTCTCCCCATAACATCACCAGACCATGTCAGCAGGAAGTCGTCATCCAGAAAATGACTCAACTGGAAGGTGGGGGATGGGTCCTTCATCTCTGATTGCACTGGGGCTTGCCCTGTAGATCTCATGGCCTTGGACTTCATCGCACACTGTTTGACTGGCACTAGATTTCATTACGGTCTCATTAGCTCTCCCTTGGCCCTTTGTCTTTGGCAGACCAAAGCCTTCCTTTGACTGATGGTGGTTTCATTTTTCACGACTCTTATAAAGACAGTGGCCTGTAAAAGTGAAGCATTTTCCAGGGAAAGACTCTCTGTCAATCCAGGGAATACTCTGGGGGAATTCTGAAATAAGACTGATTCATTCTTTCAGTTGGTCAGTTGACGATTAGTAATTCAGTGTCTATAAGACAGACATGGTCTCTACTTTCAAAAAAACCAAAAAACAAAAAAACAACTTACTGTGTTTGGAAATACACTTAATTAGGAATTGCACAAATAACTGATTCCAACTAGTATGGGATGGATCCAACAACAGCCCACAGATACTGTTGGTCACTTGCTATGGTAAAGCATTGATGATGGTTCCCCAATATTTATTCTTTCCTTTTCATAATAAGGAAGCTCATATTTAGCCAGATACTTAGAATATAGGGTAATTTTAATTTCCCAATCTCCTTTGCTGTTACTTGTGGCTATGTGACTGCATTATAGGGTTTATGAAAAGATTTCCTTGCTTTTAAAAAGAGACCCAAGAGACAGACAGCCACATCTCTGTAGTAGCGAGTCTGGTGCCATGTACCTTTTCTGATGGATTTTGCAGGGTCTGGATGTGATGCCTGGAACAGTGGCAGCCATTGTGTAACAAGGTGGATGGCAGAGCAGAAGGATGGAGGGAACCTGGCGCCATGCTGAAGCTGTTAGATCAAGCAAGCCTGGGGCCAACTCTACCTTCAGGTTTCCAGGTAAAGTCGTACCATGTCCTTGCTGTTTAAATGAGGTGAGCCGAGATCTTCTGACACTTGTAGTCAAGAACATCTAACAAGCAGCATGGTGCATATAGTCCACTGTGCCCTGGCTGGTGACTAGCTCTCCAGTCTCATTCCCCATGCCAAGCTTTCATTTCTCCAGGGTTCCACACAAGAATAGAGAGCCCTTCTCCATTCCTTTCATCTGGCAAACATGTTTATCCTCCAAGATCAGCTTAGCAGACATTTCCTCCAGGAAACTTTTGGTACCAGACCAGCTTAGTGGCCACCCCGGGTCCATCTGGCTCCACCTCATCCTGGCCTTGTTTCTTGCCTGCTTCTCCAACAGGCTCACTGCGGTGACAGCTCACTCCGTCTGCACCATTGAAAAGATCCAGCTGCGACCATCCCTGGCACAGACCAAGGTGCCAACTGATCAGGAGTCTCCCCACCCGTGTGCAGACTGGGGAGAACTGGCAGGGACTCTGGCTTCTCCACAGTGCCCTGTTGTCATATGGGACCTGTGATTGACAGGAGATGGGGAGGAGCCATCAGTTAAGCTGTTGGTCCTTTTTCTTCTTTGTTTAGATTTGTAGAGACTCTGGGCGACAGAGGAACTAGCCCTGTTTGCTGCAGAACTTCCTTGGCTTGTCCCCCAGTATGACATTCATAGGCAGGGTGACACTGGGGCCTGTTTCCTAGGGAACCAGACAAGCCTGTCCACCTCATGCCACTCCCACCCCCGAGTTTGAGTTGCAAGGAAGAGAGATTCATACGACCTCAGACCCAGCAAGGGGATCATGGGAACATCGGCCGCAGCTGTTCACTGGATCCAGGCACCACAGTGGCTTTGGTGCCCCCACATCACCCTGGAGGGCCACCTCTCTTGGACTCAGTTCCTTGTGCTTCTTGCTTCCTCCTCCTCTCCCCTGACCTGCCTCCGTTCCTATTGCCTCAAAGCTTTTGCTACTCCAAAGTTTGCTTATTCGTGACTTCAGCTTCGTTCCAAATTCTGCTTCCTGGGTCCCATTCAGACTTCCCAGTAGAGAAGATTGGCTTGGGTCCTTTGGTTGTCCCTCACTGTTGGGTGGCACGGGTGGTAAAGTTACGTGTCAGGCAACTTTGTGACTGGCATCTCTGGCCCAGGCACTTGAGCGTAAGGGTTTGGAAACCCCTGCATCAGCTTGACGTTGCTGTGACATCCATAAAAATGTGATTGATGGGTTTGTCTCTGAGTAGAGGAGAGACCAGCATGGGGGCGTGAGTCCCACAGACATGAGCTGTTCGTGCAGAACCCAAAAGTCCAGCACCAGATCCTTTAGCACAGATAGCTTGAGAACCACTGGGAAGTCTGGAGGAAGGGATGCCAGGGGAAACTTCTGGAAAGAACTGCTAAACCACAGAGCAGAGCTGGGCCACCAGACCTGCCGCCTCAGTCCCCACCATGGGGCTGCTGTGGCCTCAGAGTCACCCCCTCCATCTGCCACCAGCCACACTAGCAAAGTGGGTATCCCAGGCGGCTCTGGACCCTGTACCCGGGAACGTGGGGCTGTGTGTTTTGCTCTGCAGCCCCGGAGGCAGAGAAGAAGGCTGGAAGGAGGCTGGCATGAATGGCCAAGGAATGGAGCCGCCACATCCTGTCACAGACTCCAGACTTCTGCCATCCCAGCCAACATCCTGTTCCCCAGCTGCTCACATGACCCTTGACCACAGCCTGGTGCACTTTTAGTTTCCATTCCCCGGGAAGGGCTCCCTGGACTTCTGCTGGTCACACTCCTGTTCATTCAGCCATTCGACAAACTTCTAGAAAGAGACAGGTGTAGCACAGGCTGCTGGGGCACCAAGAAGCCTTGAGCACCTCGCCACATGTCCAGGGAGAGGGACAAAGCTCCCCTGCCTTTCCAGAAAGCTTCCCTGCTATCCCCTGGAGCCCTTCCAACATGAAAGAAGGGGGTGAACCCCAGGGATCCAGAGCCCAGCCCTGGAATCAGGCTCCCCAGCTACGTGACCTTGAACTTGCTGAACCTCTCTCGTTTCCCCATACCTGCACTGGCATTAACAGCAGCACCCCCTTCTCGGGTTTGTTCTGAGCACCCCAGGAGATGCTGGGTGGGAAGGACTGTTCCAGGCGGTGCCTGACATATAGCAGATGCACTGTCACTTCAGCCCTGATTCTAAGTCACCTCCCAGGAGCCTCCTCTGGTTCCCCGTGGGAAATGAGTCACTTCTCTCCCTTTTCCTCTCCTGGGTGTTCCTATTCTTCCATAGGACACACCTCCGGGATATCAGCAATGCTGGGAGGGGAGGGGCGGGTGGATTTGTGTGCAGATAGTTGCTGAGCTATTAAAATAATAGGAGAGGCCCTGGCAAATATTAGTATTTTTTTTTTTTTTTTGTACTGGGGATTGAACCCAGGGGTGCTTAACCACTGAGCCACATCCTCAGCCTCCCTTTTTTTTTATATATATATTTTATTTAGAGATAGGGTCTCACTGAGTTGCTTAGGTCCTCACTAAGTTGCTGAGGCTGGCTCTGAACTCCGGATCCTCCTGCCTCAGCCTCCCAAGCTGCTGGGATGACAGGTGTGCACCACCCCCATCCCCAGCCAGTAGCTTTCAATGAAAGAATGACCAGAAGTCTAAGAAATGGCAGCTGTCTTCTGAATCCACCCCCACACCATGAGCTTCCTCCTCTGTACGCACAGAGGTTGCTATTTTCTTTCACTTCCCCTTTGCCTGGCATCCATTAGGAACCCACAGATGTGGGAATAAGTGGATTTGCGTTTGTCCTGTCCCATACAATAGATGCTCCAGGTACAAAGTTCTAAGCTTGTACCTTGAGCCCTTTGGGGGAAATGAGCTGTGGAAACCAATGACAGGCAGCAAAAACAGTAACACATCAGTCCTTCAGTGGAGTGGCATGAATTGTGTCCCCCTTAGAAAAGAAGCGTCCACATCCTGTGAGTGGAACCGGTGAGCGTGACCTTGTTTGGAAAGGGGTCTTTGCAGACATAATTACGTTAAGGATCTTTGAGTTAAGAACCCTTCCATTAAGGATCTCTAGATACGACCCTTGGGATTACCCACGTAGACCCTAAATCCAATCCTAATAAGGGACTGTAAAGGAGACCCGGCCTCAGGAGACGCTTGCGAGGACCCAGGCAGAGGCCTGAGAGAGACGTCTCCAAGGCAGGGACTCCTGGAGCTCCCGACCATGGTAGAGGCCAGGAAGGATCCTCCCCTGGAACCTTCAGAGGGCCACAACCCTTGACCTCAGATTTCTCTTCTTGAGAACCATGAAGGAACACAGTCCTGTTGTTTCAAGCCACCTGGGCCACCGGCAGCTAACAGACTCAGCAAGTACAGCCACGGGCCACCTGACATTATTGTCACCAATGGACAGCGCACACCGAGGTGGTCCCATGAGATCATCTCACCTAGTGATGATGCAGCCTGCTGTTGGGTAAGTACCACCATCAGTGACACGCTCACAACAACTAGAATGCTTGACGAGGCATCTCTTAGAACGTGACCCTGTCATTTGGCAAATGCTCGCCTGTGTTTACCAAGAATTCCGACTTCCCGGTGCTGTTTTAGGAGAATAGGAAAATAGATAACGACCTGTTTTCAGGGCACCAACATTCCAGAGAAGGGTATCAAAGAAATAAAGTACAGAGAGCAGATCCACAATTGTCCCTAGGTTTCCAAGGGGGGACTGGTTCCAGGATCCCCTGCGGATGATAAAATTGAAGGATGCTCAAGCCTTCAGTGGAGACCCTCCACCCATCTTGCGCGCACTAAACCATTTCTACATTTTTATGGTGGCGGGTGTTGGGGATTGAACCCAGGGCACTCGACCACTGAGCCATATCCAGCTCTATTTTGTATTTTATTTAGAGACAGGGTCTCACTGAGTTGCTTAGGGCCTCGCTTTTGCTGAGGCTGGCTTTGAACTCGCGATCCTCCTGCCTCAGCCTCTCAAGCCACTGGGATAACAGGCATGAGCCACAGCACCCGGCTAAACCATTTCTAGATTACTCATGACACGTAATACAACATAAACACTATGCAAATGGTTGTTCTGTATTATTTTGGGAACGATAACAAGAAGAGTATGCATGTGTGCGGTACAGAGGCAACTATTTGTTTCTTAACTGTTTTCAGCACATGGTTGTTGAACTTGAGGATAATGAGGGACAACTGTATAATGTGGCAGAAGGTGAAAAATGTTTGCAAGAAAAATAAAGCAGGTGTAGGAACAGGGTAACGGGGTGGCTGTTGGATGGCAGGGGCGTTAGGGAAGGGCTGTTGGATAAGGTGCTTTTGCAGAAAGAAGTGAAGTAAGGGAGTGAGCTTTGAATCTCCAGGGACTGGGGCTGTGCGCAAAGGACAGAGGGGACCAGCAAGCGGCCTGGCAGGTGAGAGCTTGGGGTGCTGAGGCCACAGGGAGGCTGGGGCAGAGAGCGAGGAGGGAGGGCACAGGAGAAGAGGGCATTTTATGCAGGGCCTTACCAGGCATGGAGAGGCCCATGGATTTTACTCAGAGCTAATGGGAAGTGTGGCAGGTGTTTGAACAGAGAAGCTGTGTGATCCCACATAAGTTTACAAAGACCCTCCTGGCTGCAGTGTAAAGAGGAGACTAGCCAGTGGGGTGGTGCATGCCTGTAATCCCAGTGGCTGGGGAGGCTGAGGCAGGAGGATCACAAGTTTGAGGCCAACCTCAGCAATTTAAGAGAGGCCCTAATCAACTTAGTGAGACCCAACTTAAAAAAATAAAAAGGACTGGGGAATATTGCTCAGTGATAAATTACCTCTGGGTTTAATCCCTAGTTTACAAAAAAAAAAATGGAAGGAGAGGAAGAGGAGGAAGAGGAAGAAGTAGAAGAAGAAGTGGAAGGAGAGGAGGAGGAGGAGGAAGAGGAGAAGGAGGAGGAACAGGAGGAGGAGGAGGAGGAGGAGGAGGGGGAGGAGGAGGAAGAGGGGGAGGAGGAGGAGGGAGACTATGGGGTAAAGAGTGGAAGCAGAGAGACCGTGTAGGAGGCCGTGGTAACAGGCAGGTGGGGAATGAGGTTGACTTGAACCATAGGAGTGGGAAGTGATTCCATTGAAAGGTGTAACCAACAGGATTTGCTAAACTGATGGCCACTCAAGCCAGAAACTGCTGAGACCAGCTCACTGATCTCCCCACACATTGATTCTTCTAAGAGTTATTTTATTTCAGATGCATTATTCTTTTACTTATTTATTTATTCTTTTAGCTTGAACAGAGTTGAGGTTTGCTCCTCATACCTAGGTTGGGCAGGTGGTCCACGTGGACCTGCCAGCTTGACAGTGCTGGGGGTCCCAGCTCCCGCTCTGTTGGTGTTTTTCTACCTTCTAGGGCAGGAGTTGGCACCTGAAGACTACAGGCAAAATCTGGCATCTGTTTGATTCTTAAGCTGAAAATGGTTTTTATATTTTTACATGGTTGAAAGACAACTAAAGGAAGTACCTTCCATAACACATGGAAACTTTATGGAATTCAAATGTCAATGTCCATGGATTTTACTGGAACACCCCTATCCACTCATTTACGTGTTATCTGTGGTCACTGTAATGGGTTGCATTGCCTCTCCCTCTCCCAAATATGTTCAAGTTCCAACTCCTGGTATGCATGCATGGGACCTAATATGGAAATAGGGTCTTTGCAGAGGTAAGCAAGTTAAGTCACATTGGATTAGGGTGGGCCCTAAACTTAAAGGCTGGTATTATGGTTTAGACATGAGGTGTCCCCCAAAAGCTCATGCGTGAGACAGAGCAAGAACGTTCAGAGGTGAAATGATCAGATTATGAGAGCCGGATTAACTAGGCAGGTAGGGCGTGGCTGGAGGAGCTGGGTCCCTGGGGTGCCTTTGTGGTTTGTACTTTGTCCCTGGTGAGTGCAGCTCTCTCTGCTCCCAGTTGGCCAGGTCCTGAGCTGCTTTCCTCTGCCACACCCCTCCACCATGATGTCCTGCCTCACCTGGGCCCAGAGCTGTGACAGACTGAGACCTCCTGAAACTAGACCAAAATAAACCTGTCCTTCCCTACGCTGTTCTTGTCAGGACTTTTGGTCACAGTGACAAAAAAGCTGTCTAAAGCCACTGGAGACTTCATGAGAAAAAGGAGAAGGAGATTTGAATACAGAACCCCTGACATGCTCTCAGGAAGGAAGACCACGAAAAAATGCAGGTGGAGGTGGGACTGGTGTGGCCCTGAGCTCAGGGACACTGGGGTTTGTGAGCAGCCCCCCAGAGATGGGAAGCGGCAAGCGAGGATTCTTTCCTGGGGCCTTCAGAGACTGCACAGCCTTGCCCACAATTTGGTTGGGACTTTCAGCCTGCAGAACCGTGGAAGATTATCTGAAGCCACACTATGTGTGGGACTTTGTTGTGGCAGCCCCAGGACGTGAGCAGAGCTCCTGTGAGGCCACACAGCAGACTGGAGGATTTGTAGGAGAGTGTCTGCCCCACAAGCCTAAAATGTTTATTCTGTGGCTCTTTGTAAAAAGCGTCTGCCAGCCTCGGATGGAGAGCCTTGCCCTTATTTGCATGTCAGAGGTGGTAGACCACCTTATCTGCAAAGGAAAAAATTAATGGCTCTTAGTGTTACGCCCACTTTATAGACGGGGAGATTACAGCCAAGAAAGGTGAAGCTGGCCAGAGGAGGTGGCCGGCTGTGCTCTCCACATGCCAAGATACCCCACCCTCCTCCTCCCAACCACAGCACCATGACTCTCCTTGGCAGACACCTTCCCCAAAGTCCCCACCCACAGTCCAGGCAGGGCTGACCCCACGTCCTGGTTCCAGGGTTTGGTACCCAACTGCATTTGTTAGCTTGGGTTGTCATAACAAATACCACAGACGGAGTGGCTTTCACACCGAAACTTACCTCCTCAGAGCTCTGGAGGCTAGGAAATCCAAGGTCAAGGTCCGGCAGGGTTTGGCTTCTGGGGAGGGCTCACCTCCTGGTTTGTAGATGGCCAGCCTCTTGCTATGTCTTCTCAGGGCCTTTCCTTGGTGAGTGCATGTGCAGAGCTCTGTCCGTCTCTCCTTATTCTTTGAAGGTCACCCATCCGAGCAGATTAGGAATCTGTTTAACCTCAGTTGAACTAAATCCAACTCCTAAAAGCCCCATCTCCTATCACCTTGGCTTCAGCATAGAATTTGAAGTGGGGAGGACACAAGGCAGGCCAGGGAAAGTATTTTCTTGCTTTGTTACTTTTCACATATGATCCAAGGCTAGCCCAAGGTATGGTACATGCTACAATTTTCAGGAAATCACAACTCTGTTGTCCTCTGCACTAAGAAAAATGGGAGAGTAGAGTAGCCCGGGCACCTGGAGAGGAATTGCCAGAGAGGACAGTCTGTGTAGAAGAAACAGAGCTAAATGGTGGAAAGAAAACAAGAACTTAGAGCATTGCAGCACCTAGATCCACCTATACCTGAAACAGGACTTATCCATTAACATGATACTTTTTTTCTTAAGCCAGTTCTGCACTTGCAACCTCATTAATTCTGGCTAAATACATGATAATCTCATAGCTAATAGCAGTGAAGAAGGGATCTGAAAGCAGATCTGCTTAGCATTAAGTGGCTCAACATAGAATTTCTTGAGAGTCATCCCAAAGCCAGCCTTCCAGATCACAGCTGGGTTCTGATATTCTTCAATGCATTTACCCTCTCTCTCCCTCCTTCCGGACTAAGGAAGGCACAGTGACTGTGAATAAATAAAGATGATTATTCAAATTAATCTGAGTTACTTCTGGGAGTGCCCTTGCTGTGAAATTACACAGGCTTCCCAGAACTGACATTGCAGTGTACGAGGCCCTCACAAAGGACTCAGATAACGTCTCAGCAGATGAGGAGGGGCATTCCCTATCTCCCCGCTCTGCGCTCTGCTGGGGCCAAATGCTTGGGTTCCAGACACAGCTCTGCAAACGCTGTGTGACCTTGGGCAAACAGCTCAACCAGCTTGAGCCCAATATCCTCATCTGAAACATGGGGAAAATAATAATACTCATTTCTTAGCATTAGAGGGAGGTGGGTGAATGTGCTAGAGCTCACAGTAAGGCCTATGTACAAACTATGGTTTTTATTCTAGGCTTCTCACTCGGGTCTCGGACCAAAAGTGAGCCTCAGGGGCCCTCGGGCTTCTGGAAAGGATCACCCTCTCCCTCTCTCTTACATTTTTTCTTTCAGAGCATTTCCTGGCCGTGGGACACTTTCATTTCTGACCCCCCTTTAGCAGGGTGTGAGTCTCCGGAAGGGCAGAAGCCTCCTCCTCTATCAACCGCAGGACCTCCTCTCCCGCCTGGCACACAGTAGGTGTTCAGTGAATACCAATTTGGAGAAGACAGCGGCAGAAGGCAGGGGCCACTTCCGTCCCAGGCCCTGCCACGCCACCACTGGGCCCGCTGGGGGTGGGGGTACGGTGGGAGGGCCCGGCAGTCCGGCCGGGCGCGCTGCTCTCCCTCCGGCTTCCCGGTCTAACCGCCAGACAGCGGGGCTCGGGGTTCCTCGGACGAGGCCACCGCCCCGGATCAGGGCCTTCCCACTTCTGCCTTCGCGAAGGGAGGACGGGGTTGGCCCGCGGGAGGCCGGTTCCCAGCGCGTCCAGAAGTCCCTCCCGCCGCCCAGCGTCGCTTTAAGGCGGAGGCCCGGGAGGGGGCCGACCCCGCCCGCCGCCCGGCTGGCTCCAGGCTCCGGCATTTCCTCCCCGCTCGCTGGCGCGGCCTGGCCTGGCCTCCCCTCGGAAGAGGAAGCGCCCGCGGCCCGAGTAACGGGCACCGGTGCCTAGGGCAGCGGCGGGAGAACCAAGAGGGCCGCCCAGGGTAGGAGCGAGCCGAGCCGGGCCAGAAGCTGGCCGAGGGCGGCGCGCCGGAGCGCCGGGCGGGCAGGGCCGCCGGGCGGGACGCAGCGCGCAGGGCGCGGCCGGGAGCCCGGGCGTGCAGGGCGGGCCGCAGCTGGAAGGAAAACTTGAGCTGGGAGAGGCGGCCGAGCTGCAGGGCGGCGGCCCCCCGCCGGCGGACGGGGGAGCCGCCGCGGAAGCCAAGGAGACGGGGGCCGCGGGGCCGCCGGGCCGCTGCGCGCATGCGGGGCCGGGGGCGCCTGCTGGGCTCGCGCCCCGAGCTGCTCGGCCGCCGCGGCCCCGGGCACCCGGCATGTCGGTGCACTACACCCTCAATCTGCGAGTCTTCTGGCCGCTGGTGACCGGCCTGTGCACCGCCCTCGTGTGCCTCTACCATGTCCTGCGGGGAAGCGCGGGCACCCCGGCCGAGCCCCGCGACGGCGTGGACAGCGGCTTCCCGCTGCTCAAAGTGGCCATCCTGCTCCTGCTCGGCTACGTCCTCCTGCGCTGCCGCCACTTCGTCCGGCAGCGCTTCCTGCCCGGCTCTTCTCGCCTGGCAGGCCACTCCGCCTCCTCGCCTAGAAGCCTCCGAGAGCCGGGCCTGGGCATCTTGCTGGAGAGTTACTATGAGCACGAGGTGCGCCTGTCGCCGCACGTGTTGGGCCACAGCAAGGCGCACGTGAGCCGGATCGTGGGCGAGCTGGTGAGGGCTGGCCGCGCTCGGGGTTCCCCAGGCCCCATCCCTGGAGGCGCGCTGGCCTTGGCCTTCCGCGGAGACTTCATCCAGGTGGGCAGCTCCTATGAGCAGCATAAAATCCGCCGGCCCGACAGCTTCGACGTACTGGTGCCCCTACGCCTCCCACCGCTGGTGGCTCTGGAGCCACGGAGCCTGGGCACCGAGCCCGCGCTGGCCCCGGCCTTCCGCAGCTGCTTCGTGTGTGCGCTCAAGGCGCCTCCCTCGCCCTCGGGGGTCTCCGGGTGCCAGTGGCTTCGGGACTGCAAACCCTTCGCGGATGGCTTCTGCGTGGATGTGCGCGGGCGGCGCCACCTATCTGCCGCGTTGGTGCTGCGTTGGTTCCAGTCGCACCTACAGCGCTCCCTGGCTACGGTGCGCTACAGCTTGGAGGGACGCTGTCGGGTCAGCCTGACCCCCGGGGGTCTGGAGCAGCCTCCCACACTGCACATCCTGCCCTGCCGCACCGACTATGGCTGCTGTCGCCTTTCCATGGCTGTGCGTCTCATCCCCGCCGTCCATCTAGGTGACGGTGTCTTCCTTGTGGCACCGCCGCCGCCGTCTTCACCCATCGGGCCCCTGTTGGAGCTCCCAGGAGGCCTGCGCACTGAGGCACTGTGGGGTGTGAACACAGCTCGCCAGGAGCAGAAGCTCCTGGGCTGGCTGCAGGAACGGGCCCCTCCAGGTGCCTGCTACCTCAAGTGCCTGCAATTGCTTAAGGCTCTGCGAGACCTGGGTGCCCGCGGGCTGGACCCGATGGCTGCCACCCAGTGGGGACGCATCCTGTCTTCATATGTGCTCAAGACTGCGCTGCTGACCGTGCTGCTGCGCGATGGGGCCACCGCACACGCCTGGGAGGAGGCACGCCTGAGCGAGTGCTTGGAAGAGCTGGTGCAGTTCCTTAGGGGCTGTCTGCTGAGACGCCACACGCTCTTCCACTGTGTGCTGGGCCCCAGCGGGGCGGCCACCGAGGTGGGCCCCCTGCCCAAGGTCCTGCGCGAAGCCGCCCCAGTTGACCTTCTGGCCGCCTTCGATCCTCACGCCCGCGAACTCACAGCGGCAAGGTTGCTGTCCACGTGGCGAAGGCTGCCGCAGCTTCTCCGGGCCTTCGGGGGTCCCCGCTACCTTGCCAGGTGCCCCCCACCCCGGAGTCAGCGCACACAGGGGTTCCCTGAACATGAACCCTAAACCTTGACAGCGCCCACGCCTGACCAAATGCTCCTAAAACCTTTCCCATCGGGTGACTGTAGGGACGAGGCCAGTCAAATGCAAGACGGCTGTTGGAAAAATTGGAGGATGCCACAGGCTTTGGTGGCTTAAATGTCACCCCTGGCTCCACAACCAAATATAGTTACTGCATCTTCTTTATAACAAATGTTTATGACATACCTATGTGCTTGAGACTAGGTTCCCAGCTGATTTTCTTTTTTTTTTAAAGAAAAATATCTGAATCTTTATGGACAATTGAAGTTCTCTTGCAGCAGTTGGTATTCTGAGGAACATCATTCCTCTATTCAAATTAATATCAATGTATTTTATGGTGCAATCACAGGTGTTTGATAGGATTGTCAGTAATTGAGTCTTACTTGTCAAGGCAGTCCAGAGTTGGTTAGAGAAATTTCCAGAGCAAATAGCACTTTATGTTGATCTCTTGTTTTGGGGTGAGAGCACCAAGCCTTGCAGCTGAAAGGAAGGTCAGTTACTTTTATTCTGGAGACATGTGCAGCTTTGAGAAGCAGCCAGTGGGTTCTCTTCAAACCCCCTGGGCCACAAGCTGAACTTGGTACCTGTCAATCAGCACCAGTTCATTGAGTGCCTACTGTGAACCAGCGCAGTGCAGAGTAGCAACAAAATGCAGAATTAAGACACTGCAAGCATGAAACGTGTTGGCTCTTGAGAAAGGGACAGTTCAGTCTTTGCCTATAAAGATGTCGGTCTAGCCTTTGCTTCTGGCTGGACTCAGAAACCTTTTTTGGTTTTAAGACTTTTAAAGCAAACTCCTTTGCAAGGTGTCTTTCTGAGTTAAGGCGCTCCTGAAGAGGCAGAATCTGCCACAATGGCTAGCACTCTCCACCAATGCTGAGTGATAGCTAGTGTGGGAAGTTTCTTCCTGCTTGCCCAGGCAGCCCAGGGGGCCCCAAAGGGCCAGCTTTGATTCAGCTCTTGATTCAGCCTGGGATTTGCAAAACAGCCCACATACAGATCAGTCCCTCAGGATCTGTCCTGAGAGGTCAGTTACTCCTGATCTGTGGGCAGAGGGGATAAAGAACTGTGAGATAAGTTAGAGGAAGAGCAGGAGAAACAGCCGTCTGCTTTTTTTTCTCTTGGGGCATAACTATCACAGAGTTGGGGGTATGATGCAGTTAGGAGGAGCCTGTTTTGAGATTTTCCTTGTTCTCCCAAACACAGTTCAAGTTTAGAATGGTCCATGAAGCCCTGATTGGAAATGCAGCTGGTCTCAGCCTTATACTTGGGATGGCAAAGAAGAAGAAAAAAAAAAAAAACAACCAAAGACATGTACTTCCTTAGACTCCTAAAGGCAAAACTTGGAAGACAGAAATAGTTATATGAATAGGATCATTGTTTAATTTCTGAGCTATTTTGGGGGAGTTGCATAAGCCTTCTTTCTTAGGGGACCCACTTGGCCACTGTGGGAAATCCTTGTGGATAAATGATTTACAGGGAATCCTTCTCCTCAGAGCTGCATAGGCTTCTTATATCCTTTGCAAACTTGGACTGAAAGATAAACAGCCTCAGATGGTGTGCTGTCTCTTTAAGGTTGTTTTGGGGACCACTCTCTTTGATACCCCATGAATTCTTCCTAGCTTTTGAGGCCAATGTTAGGGCATAAGGTACTATATGGAGCAAAGGGAGAAAAGACCAGCTTCCTGCAAAGATATAAACTGCACAATATTTTTTAAAATTTTACTTTTTAAAATAAATGCCAAGAGTAGATCCTATAAATATCTATATCTATATATTTATATAAATATAATTTCCAAACTCAGCCTAACTTCCCCTGTAGTCATTAAGTTTCCTGGAGTGGAGACCAATGAGGCTATTGGGTGGATTATAAAGCTTTAAAAATGGAATTTTCCAGATATTTCTAGCTGAGTTGGTGAATTCCTTTTTTACCTTAATAGTATTTTAAAGTATAAATCTGGTAGTGTAGCATTCTTGTAGTTTTTTTATATTATTATTATTATTTCAGGTGAATTACCCCAAACCTCATCCATCCTCAAGGTTTTTAAATTTTATTTTTTTAAATTAATGGGCATTGTATTTGTGACTTTTTAAAATGTTAATGTTTATATTTAAATACCATGCAGAGCAATTATTCTCTGTACTTGGTAACCAAAACTTAAGAGATTTCGATCAATTTTGGTCAATGCTTAGTGATCCAAAACATGTACTGTGTACAAATGAATTAACATGGCATCTTAGCCAGGTGTGATGGTTGCCAAGGCATTTACATTACGTTCAATTCTGTATTTTATTAGGGCTCCATCATATCCCTCATCTGAAATGTACACATTTTTGGTGTATGCTTGGTACTGGAGATTCATATATAAATATTCTCATACAAAAAGGCTCTACAAAAACGGGGGAATTGTTTAGCCAGTGCCCAAAGAAAATGTTTTGAGCTTATCCCAGCTCTCTGGAGGCTGGGACAGGAGGATCATGAGTTCAAAGCCAGCCTCAGCAACTTAGCGAGGCCCTAAGCCACTCAGTGAGACCCTGTCTCTGAATAGAAAATAGAAAGGGCTGGAGATGTGGCTCAGTGGTTGAGTGCCTCTCATTCAATCCCCGGTACCAAACATAAAAAAGAAAAGAAAATGTTTTAGGGAAGATCACTGGGCCATTTTGTCAAACACCCTTCAGTAACTCCCACCGCCCTGGCGTGGAGCCTTCGGGGGAAAGCTTGTGGATTGAGAAAATATGGGTTTTGCAAAACGAATCTGGAACTGAAAGGAGAATGTGAGTGACCAGAGAGAAATCCGAAGAATTCAGGAAGGCAGCCTCAAGATGGAAGTGGGAGAGAGAGGGGAGAAGGATCAGAGGATCTAAGGGTGTGGGAGAGGTTTGGGGGAGGTAGGAAACACATTTTTAGGTGTATGCTCTTTCCAGTTGGGGGTCGCAAACTCAGCAGCCTGCAGGAACAAGGGAGGGAAGTAAATAGGGAAGGGTGGGGACTGTGCCCGCCTTAAAGGGGGCAGCCGTGTCTCATGCTGGAAAAGGGAGGGAGAAGTGGGGAGTCTTCTTTGTTTAAAGTGTTCTTTTTTTAAAACTCACTGATTGTTTAAATATTTTTAAATGTCCAAAACATTTAGTTGACCCTGGGGGCCACCAGTTTGCGACCCCGTATGTCACTCCCCCAAGTATGTATAAGTTTATACTCTTTGTTATGGACTTGGAGGTGTTATACTTAGTTGGGGGTACAGTATTTCAACTCTTCTCTATCTCTCAGAGTTAAGCTTTATAGTAGGAAAAAAAAAAAAATTAACATGGCCACAGATAGCACTTAACTTTCAGTTCCCCGAAGGACCCAGTCAGATCCTCCGTCAAACCACTTGGAGCTCGTTCTTGGCACTTCTTCCTGGTGATTGTGGGCAACTCCTTTGCTCTGGAGTTTGCAGATGAGTAATCAGAAAGAATTGCAGAATGACTTGTTTCACTGTATCTGGTTCTGGTATCAAAATTATTATTATTTTTGTTCATGGTATCCTAGCTGTGCCTTAACTGTGACAGTTGGTGGCTGGGAACAGCAGAACCATCAGTGCTGGGTCTCTGGGCCACACGTCTTAGGCTTGTGCCATTCCCACTGCGGAGGGTGCTATTCCAGTCAGACTTCACTCCTGAAGGCTTCTGTCCCTTTCTGACTCCCCAGCTCCCACCAAAGTTCATACCCCAGTACTTGGAGGGGATTCACATGCTTCCAAAGCATCTCCTCTCAGAAGAGGTTCTTCTGGCATGTGTGGCTTTGACCTTGACCAAAAGTTTTCTCCGGTGGTGGAGCAAATGAACCTCATCCACATTCCAGAGTCCCTCAGGAGGGAAGCAAGTTCAATGTTATTATTGTGGCGTTTGTTAGTTTTTTTTTTTTTAATCACTTGTCTGTGACCTAGACGTGTCTGTTTATATTTTTATACCTACATAGCAAATGAGGGGGTGGGGAATGCAGTATATATTGGGAGAGGGTGTCCGCTGTCATGTACAGAGAACATAGGCTCAAATGACCAGCTAAATTATATATAATCTGGTTTCTGAAGTATCAGGTATTCAGAAATATTTTAGCACCTTTTTGCTTTGATTTTTTAAAAAAGTGCCTTGATTCAGTCACTTGACTTAAAACATTCCTCTGTTCTGTTGTTAATCACGTCTTCTGATGCCAAACTGTATCATGGAGCAGGCTCATGGCTGCCCAAGTTGTGTTCTGATAAACAGAGACCAAAGAGTTAATCAGATCTTGTTCAGCTGCTATTATGTGTGATTAGAAAGCATTTTAATCACGCCACATTTCCATGACCCAAATGGCCAAGGCCTGTCCTGTCATCGGTTTTTCAGTTCAGGTTGGAGTAAATTTGCACTTTGAATCATCCAGGTCACTTGATTTGGGGACCTTGTTCTTTTACATCTTGCTGTATTAATAAAGGAACTTGCAGAGACTTCTGGAGTGTGTGTCAGCTTTGGGGTGGACTTTCATCTTCCTGGGGGGCAGCTTGTCTCGTGGATCTCTGCAGAAGCCTCAGCTACTTTTATTTTTTTCCTTTTTTGGTGGTGCTGGGGATTGAACCCAAGGCCTTGTGCTGCTAGGCAAGGACTCTACCAACTGAGCTACGTCCCCAGCCCCAACTCAGCTACCTTTATGAAAGGCATTTCCATGCAGGGAAGTTGGGGAGAATTGTTTGCATAGAACTGTCTCTGTATATAGATAGGAAAAAACGCCCGCTCATTACCCTGCAGGGGTGCTACCTGGGATTCTCCAAGTCTTGAATTTTATTTGTTTGTTTGTTTGTTTATTATCAGGGAATTGAACCCACAGGTGCTTAACCACTGGGCCATATCCCCAGCCCTCTCTAAGTCTTTCCCTACCTAGAACTTTCTGCCCTTGCCCCTCCCTCTTCCCTACCCCCAACCACCAACCCCAAACACAATTCAAGTCTTGGCCTGTGGCTAATTCATAGCTCAAGAATTTTGTCCAGAAATCTCTTGGGCCCTGGGGCGCTCTCGAAATGGTAAACATGGGCTGATAGGAAAAAAACACCAACAGGTTTAGCCTGAGATAGAATCACGGAGGGAGGCTGTGTGGACAGCTCAGAGCCTCAGAGGAACCGAGGGGAACCTGCAGCCAAGGCTGATCCAACAGGAGCCGGTGGGGGAGACACAGGTGGGTGTGTTTTGTTTAGTTTTCCACAAGTCATACTGTCCCAGGGGGTTGAGGACACACACACACACACACACACACACACACACACACACACGGACAGAGGGGCCTGGACAGATGGGCCTCTCTCAAGACTTCAACAGGGAGACAGGCAGTGAAAACAGTGGTTTCTGTACAGTGTGGGGTGCTGGGCAGAGATCAGTCATGAAAACAGAAGGGGCACCTTTTCTGGTGGGGGCTTCAGGGGGAGATCCTCAGAGGAGGAAGTGATGTCTAAGATCCAAGGACAGAGGAATTAGCCAAGAGGAGGGAGGTGGGCTGGAGGAGAAGCCCTCAAACACCCAGGTGCTTTCTAGTTCTACTGGCAAGGCGGGTGGGCTGGAGGGGGAGGATTCAGTGGCAAAGGACAGGATGGGAGGGGAGGAGAGGGGAGAGAAGGAACAGGACGTCAGGGTCTGGACCTGTGAGCTGCTCCGACTGCAGTGTGAATCCAAGAACTCAAGTCTGATTCAGTAGGTCTGGGGCGGACCGGGCTCTGCTTTTCTAGCAGGCTCCCAGGTGATGGTGGTGTTTGGGGACCACACACACCTCCAGAGCTGCAGACCACACTGGGAGTTAGATTCTGGAGTCCCTTTAGGTGAGGAATGGCAGAGTCACGAATCAGGTTCGCTCTGGCTGCAGCGTGGCGAATGGATGAAGCAGGAGCCAGCAAACCACAGCCTAAGTATTACGGTTGTAAATAAAGTCTGATTGGCACGTTGCCACGCCCACTTAATCTGCTCCTTGGGCCGGCTCTTACACTACAGAGTTAATTGCCACGGAGACCAAATGGCCCAAAAAAACTGAAAACATTTACTCTCTGGCTCTTTATAGAAAAAATAGCCAGTCCCTGGAGCAAGACTGGAAGTAATCAGAAGCTGCAGTGGTCCAAGCCCGGGCAGGGGGCCAGAGGTGGGAGAGAGAAGTTATGCTAGAGCCAGAACGTGGCATGCTCCAACGCCAAGACCTGTCTTCACATCTTGCATCCTGTGCTTCCTGTCTGTAAGGAGTTTTCTCTGCCAGTTCCCCAATTCTCTTTGAGCCTTAGTTGATTCATCTGTAAAGTGGGATTAATGATGGAACCTTGCTCATAGGAGTAATGGAGGATGGTGGGAGATTTTCACACCCACATCTATAGACACCTGGTACGAGTCCACAAGGAAGGAGTTATTTGGGCTGTGAGTGTAGCTGTAGTGGCAGAGGGCTTGTGTGGCATGCATGAGGCCCTGGGTTCAATCCCCAGCCCAAAATAATAATAATAATAATAATAATAATAATAATAATAATAATAA